>ML779173.1:95357-130769 GCA_009831015.1 Picea engelmannii | reverse complement strand
ATATGCTCTGAACACATTGGGACAGGTTTCAGAGGTTGTTGAGGACTTTTACAGGTGTTTTTTCCAAAGAGAAGCTCAGGGAAGCTTATGGCCACATGTAGAAGAGGTCATGCCCGGATGAGCCATGATCCGTTTTCAGAGTTGTATTAGTCATTTTTGGGGTTTTTATGTGTTATGATCTCAATGGTACAGTCTGTTTTTCCATTGGAGTTGAGCAACATCTTTTAAAAKAACTTTTGACTAATTAATCCCAGAGAGCCAAGTCCATTATGGAGGCTCAAGGAGATGTAGCCCGGAGGGGGGTGAACTCCTTTATCATGTTGTTCTTGTTGTGAGTTTGATGGTTTATTTGCTGCAAATATTGTTTCTGTGTATTTATTTTAAGTACATGTTTAACCATTTACAAGAACATTTCCGCATACATAAACATTTAAAGGAAGAAGCATATAACTTAACACATAAGTTAATATTGCATATTTATACACATGAAGCAAGGTCCTGTAAAGTTTATTTTAATGAAGTAGGGGTGCTTGCATAGCATAACAAGTCAGCCTTCTATTTTCAGATCATCAAGCCACCTATATTTTGGCCCCTGTTCCCACTGATATAATGATAATAGGGAATAATTTAGACTTAATCTCTTCATGCTATAGTTATATTCTCAAAAGGAAGTCCCTAAAATTTGAACAAGGATTTTGTTTATCTTGTTGATATTGACATCCTTTTGTATGAGATGGTCAATGAGAATGGTTAGTGCGACCTAGAAGGCAGATTGAAAACATTATGGGTTAAAAATATTTGATCAATGTATTGTCATATAAGCTGGATATCAATAAAAATTTAGCTGATTTACCAAAAGAATGAATTTATGTATTTGAAAAAATAAATTTATAAATATTTTTATTCACCAAATTTCATCTCATTTTTTAAATATCTCTGCCTTTCATTAATATTGGTGTAGAGGATAACAATCACAAAATAAACCCAATTAACACCCAAATTTTTGTTGTTACCACTTATTAGTAATAGGTTTGTGTGCAAAGTGACCAAACACTCTTATAATAATGAGTAAAACAACCAATCAACTAAAATTCCATTATTTCTTACTAATGAAAAATCCTATTGTTGGTTGGTTTGCCAAAATCATTCTACTTTTTTGAATGGCATGAACTAGGGAAGAAAATGTTTTTTGGAATGGAAATGTGGTCTATATATTAACATAGTCAAGAGAAGTCGTACAGAGGAATGTGAGCATATCACCTCAAGTGTGCTAAAGATGACCTTGAGTCTTCTCCTTGGGCTCCTACTTCTCTTTAGGTTCTTTAATCTAACAACATTTTTAGGATTCCTTCCATCATCATTTTGACAACTTCACTATAGGTTCCCTTGAATCTTCTCCTTGGGCTCCTACTTGACTTTAGTTTCTTTTTATCTAACAACATTTTAGGTTTCCTTCCATCCTCATTTTGACAATGTAACCATAGGTGATGGAAATATAGAGATAGAACTTCAACAAAATAATGCTAGGGAAATGAATACATGGGATTGGTTCAAGTGGGCAACTTCATCCAAGGGAAGTACTGGTGGGTGAAAATATGAAGACGAATAACACTTTTTGGAAAGAAGCTTGTGAAGAAATGTGATATTTATTATTTCAATCAAGAAAATAGTAATTGAAATATCTTGATTGAAAGTTAAATAATATTTTGGATAAGAGTTAAAATTCTTGGTTGAAACATTTTAAAATGTCTAAGCAAAGAGTTTTCGTATGTTTACCGGAAGTTAAAAAATTCTTGTTTGAGAGTTTGGGTGGATTAGAAAAACTCCAAGTTGAAATTTAAATGTCTTGGACTAGATTTTTTGTTTTACTATTATTTAAAACTCTTAAGAAGGATTCTTGGTTGAGGGTTATGATTCTCCCCCTAGATTCTTGGTTGAAAATATTTAAACTCTCGATCGAGAATATTATCAACTATTGATTGAGAGTTTTTATGTCATAAATGAGGTTGAAACAATTGATCATGCCCTATTTCCAACTTTCGACCAAAGAAAAGAATACACTACATTGCACCATAATATAATCAATACACTCCTTGAAAACCATTTAACATCATTGAAATTAGACACAATATTCTTGCGATGAATTAGCTATACTTATATCGACGAACTTTTTCCGTCGATAGTATAGCAAATTCGTCGCAAGATTATTTACATTCGTCTCTCTTGCGATGATATCAAATGATGTTTGGATTCATTTAATATTTGGTTTATCAACTTGAAATTAAAATTTGAAACTTTGCAAGCTAGCTGGACCTTGATTCAAATACAAATATGAAATTTGGAATCATTAACATATCTACTAGAACATATGAAAAATAGGGTTTATGATTGACATGATGATATGATGATGGAAGAAAGAGTGTGTGTGAGTGAAATTTGAGTCCAGAAACCCTCCCATATTGTTAAGGCATGAGAATAGTCTATCCATGCCAAATTTCAATGCATGCAGATACAGTTTGAAAAAATTTCAGCATTGGCCCCATTCACATGTCATTGTTGTCCGACTCTAGTATTTTTATGGTTTTGATTAAGAAATCAACGAAAAAAGAGGTATTTTTCATCACAAATATGACAGAGATGCATTGTATATAAATTATGGTAGAACCTGAAAGAAAAATGAAGAAACACTGACAAAAACTTAAAACTTGCATCAACCAAATTGTGTACATTGAAAGAAAATTAGGGTTTATGGTTTACATGATGAATTGATGATGGAAGAAAGTGGGTGTGTGAGTGAAATTTGAGTCTAGAAACCCTCCCATATCGTTAAGGCATGAAAATAGTCTATCCATGTCAAATTTCGGTGCATACATAAACTGTTTGAAAAACTTTCAACATTGGCCCCATTCATAGGTCATTGTTGTCAGTGTCTAGTCCTAGTACAATTTCCATTCCTTGTTCCTTGTTCCTTGTTTTGTGTTCCTCGTTCCTCTTTACTCATTCCTTGTTCCTTGTTACTCGTTCCTTGACCATGGTGTAGTCCCCAAGATCCATTATTTTTGTACAAAACATACTAATGGCATAAAATGTCCCACACAAAGAACAAATTAATATCCGCTACATAAGTCTTTTGTCTTTTTTCAAGGACTATGTAACGAATCTCAATTATAATAAGATTCAAATAGGACCTAAGAACTTTAATTTATTTCCTTAACCATGGGTGACATAACACTATCATTCAATAGACAAATTGTTATATTTCATTGTCAGGCATCATGTGTACTGAGGGCTTGAGCCACCACAAAGGAAACATACAAAGAATATTTGTCTTATGAACAAGATATGGTGCTATCCATTTTGAGGTTTGGAATAGAGATTTATCTTATAGACTACACTACATTGCACCATAATATAATCCCTACACTCCTTGCAAACCATGTAACACCATTCAAATTAAACACAATATTCTTGCGACGAATTAGCTATACTTATATCGACGAACTTTTTTTGTTGATAGTATAGAAAATTTGTCGCAAGATTATTTACATTCATGTCTCTTGTGACGATGTCAAATGATGCTTGGATTCATTTCATATTTGGTTTATCAACTTGAAATTAAAATTTGATACTTTTCAAGCTAGTTGGACCTTGAGTCAAATACAAATATGAAATTTGAAATCATTAATATATCTACTAGAACATATGAAAAATAGGGTTTATGGTTTACATGATGATATGATGATGGAAGAAAGAGTGTGTGTGAGTAAAATTTGAGTCCAGAAACCCTCCCATATCATTAAGGCATGCGAATAGTCTATCCATGTCAAATTTCAATGCATACAGATACAGTTTGAAAAAATTTCATCGTTGGCCCCATTCGCATGTCACTGCTGCCCGCATCTAGCATTTTTATGGTGTTGATTAAGAAATAAAAGAAAAGAGGGATTTTTCATCACAACTATGACACATATACATTTTATATACATTCATGTATAACCTGAAAGAAAAATGAATAAAGACTAACGAAAACTTAAAACTTGCGTTAACCAAATTGTGTACTTTGAAAGAAAATTAGGGTTTATGGTTTACATGATGAATTCATGATGGAGAAAGTGGGTGTGTGAGTGAAATGTGAGTCTAGAAACCCTCCCATATAGTTAAGTCATGTGAATAGTCTATCCATTTCAAATTCCAGTGCATACGAAACTTTCTAAAAAAAATTCAACGTTGGCCCCATTCACAGGTCATTGTTGTCGGTGTCTAGTCCTAGTACAATTTCTGTTCCTTGTTCCGTGTTCTATGTTCCTCGCTCTTTGTTCCTCATTATTTGTTCCCTTTTACTTGTTCCTTGACCATGGTGTAGTCCCCAAGATCCATTATTTTTGTACAAAACATACTAATGGCATAAAATGTCCCACACAAAGACCAAATTAATATCCGCTACATAAGTCTTTTGTCTTTTTTCAAGGGTCCTATGTAATGAATCTCAATTCTAAGAATATTAAAATAGGAACTAAGAACCTTAAGTTCTATACTTAAACATGGGTGACATAACACTATCATTCAATAGTCAAATTGTTACATTTCATTGTCAGGCATCATGTGTATTGAGAGCTTAAGCCACCACAAAGGAAACATACAAAGAATATTTGTCTTATAAACAAGATATGGTACTATCCATTTTTAGGTTTGGCATAGAGATTGTTCTTATAGACTAAACTACATTGCACCATAATATAATTCCTGCACTCTTTGCAAACCATATAACAACATTCAAATTAGACACCATATTATTGTGACGAATTAGCTATACTTATATGGACGAACTTTTTTCGTCGATAGTATAACAAATTCATCGCAAGATTATTTACATTTGTCTCTCTTGCGATGATATCAAATGATTCTTGGATTGGTTTCATATTTGGTTTATCAACTTGAAATTAAAATTTGATACTTTGAAAACTAGCTTTACCTTGAGTCAAACACAAAAATGAAATTCAGAATCATTAACATATCCACTAGAACATATGAAAAATAGGGTTTATGGTTTACATGATGATATGATAATGGAAGAAAGAGTGTGTGTGAGTGAAATTTGAGTCCAGAAACTCTCCCATATCGTTAAGGCATGTGAATAGTCTATCCATGTCAAATTTCAATGCATACAGATACAGTTTGAAACAATTTCAACGTTGGCTCCTTTCACATGTCACTGTTGCCCCCCTCTAGTATTTTTATGTTGTTGATTAAAAAATCAACGAAAAAGAGGGATTTTTCATCACAAATATGACACAGATACATTGTATATACATTAATGTAGAACCTAAATAAAAATTAAGAAAGGCTGACGAAAAATTAAAACTTGCATCAACCAAATTGTGTACTTTGAAATAAAATTAGAGTTTATGGTTTACATGATGAATTGATTATGGAATAAAGTGGGTGTGTGAGTGAAATTTGAGTCCATAAACCCTCCCATATTGTTAAGGCATGCGAATAGTCTATCCATGTCAAATTTCAGTGCATATAGAAACTATTTGAAAACATTTCAATGTTTCCCCCATTTATAGGTCACTATTGTCGATGTCTAGTCCTAGTACAATTTATGTTCCTTGTTCCTTGTTTTTTGCTCCTCGTTCCTCGTTCCTCATTCCTCGTTACTTTTTCCTTGTTACTCATTCCTTTACCATGGTGTAGTCCCTAAGATCCATTATTTTTGTAAAAAACATACTAATGGCCTAAAATGTCCCACACAAAGACCAAATTAATATCTGCTACATAAGTATTTTGTCTTTTTTCAAGGACTATGTAACTAATATCATTTCTAAGAAGATTCAAATAAGACCTAAGAACCTTAATTTCTTTCCTTAAACATGGGTGACATAACACTATCATTCAATAGTCAAATTGTTAGATTTCATTGTCATCCATCATGTGTACTGAGGGCTTGAGCCACCACAAAGGAAACATACAAAGAATATTCATCTTATGAACAAGATATGGTACTATCCATTTTTAGGTTTGGAATAGATATTGTTCTTATAGACTACACTACATTTCACAATAGTATAATCCATACACTCCTTGCAAACCATGTAACACCATTCAAATTAGACACAATATTCTTGCGACAAATTAGCTATACTATCGACGAACCTTTTTCGTCAATAGTATAACAAATTCGTCGCAAGATTATTTACATTCGTCTCTCTTGCGACGATATGAAATGATGCTTGGATTCATTTCATATTTGTTTTATCAACTTGAAATTAAAATTTGATACTTTGCAAGCTAGATGGACCTTCTGTCAAATACAAATATGAAATTTGGAATCATTAACATATCTACTAGAACATATGAAAAATAGGATTTATGGTTTACATGATGATATGATGATGGAATAAAGAGTGTGTGTGAGTGAAATTTGAGTCCATAAACCCTCCCATATCATTGAGTCATGTGAATAGTATATCCATGTCAAATTTCAATGCATACAGATATAGTTTGAAAAAAAATCAACGTTGGCCCCATTCACATGTCATTGTTGCCCACCTCTAGTATTTTTATGGTGTTGATTAAGAAATCAACGAAAAAGAGGGATTTTTCATCACAAATATGACACAGATACATTGTATATACATTAATGTAGAACCTCAAATAAAAATGAAGAAAGACTGACGAAAACTTAAAACTTGCGTCAACCAAATTGTGTACTTTGAAAGAAAATTAGGGTTTATGGTTTACATGATGAATTGATGATGGAATAAAGTGGGTGTGTGAGTGAAATTTGAGTCCATAAACCCTCCTATATCATTAAGGAATGAAAATATTCTATCCATGTCAAATTTCAATGCATACAGAAACTGTTTGAAAAAATTTCAACGTTGGACCCATTCACAGGTCACTGTTGCCAGTGTCTAGTCCTAGTACAATTTCCATTCTTTGTTCCTTGTTATATGTTCCTCATTCCTTGTTCCTTGTTACTCATTCCTTTACCATGGTGTAGTCCCCAAGATCCATTATTTTTTTACAAAACATACTAGTGGTATAAAATGTCCCACACAAATACCAAATTAATATCCACTACATAAGTCTTTTGTCTTTTTTCAAGGAACTTGTAACGAATCTCAATTCTAAGAATATTCAAATAGGACATAAGAACCTTAAGTTATTTAATTAACCATGGGTGACATAACACTATCATTCAATAGTCAAATTGTTACATTTCATTGTCATGCATCATGTGTACTGAGGGCTTGAGCCACCACAAAGGAAACATACAAAGAATATTTGTCTTATGAACAAGATATGGTACTATCCATTTTGAGGTTTGGCATAGAGATTGTTCTTATAAACTACACTACACTGCACCATAATATAATCCCTACACTCCTTCAAACCATGTAACACCATTCAAATTAGACACAATATTCTTGCGACGAATTAGTTATACTATCGATGAACGTTTTTTGTCCATAGTATAGAAAATTCGTCGCAAGCTATTTGCATTCGTCTCTCTTGCGACGATATCAAATGATGCTTGGATTCATTTCATATTTGGTTTATCAACTTGAAATTAAAATTTGATACTTTGCAGGCTAGCTGGACCTTGAGTCAAATACAAATATGAAAATTGGAAACATTAACATATCTACTAGAACATATGAAAAATAGGGTTTATGGTTTACATGATGATATGATGATGGAAGAAAGAGTGTGTGGGAGTGAAATTTGAGTCCAGAAACCCTCCCATATCGTTAAGGCATGAGAATAGTCTATCCATGTCAAATTTCAATTCATACAGATACAGTTTGAAAACATTTCAATGTTGGCCCCATTCACATGTCAGTATTGCCCGCCTCTAGTATTTTTATGGTGTTGATTAAACAATCAACAAAAAAGAGGGATTTTTCATCACAACTATGACATAGATACATTAATTTAGAACCTGAAAGAAAAATGAAGAAAGACTGATGCAAACTTAAAACTTGCATCAACCAAATTGTGTACTTTGAAAGAAAATTAGGGTTTCAAATTTTTTTCTATAGAAATGACAAACACGTTCATCGAATCTTCATTGATGGGATACTGTGACAACAATATTGATGAAATATTATACAATCATGATGGTATAAAAATGAAAGAGCTTATGTTGGTTTCAAGAATAATTTATCCTCTACTGAACAAGGCCAACCACATGAAGATGGAAGCTCATATGGCCCCTCCCCTCCCCCTCACATCACTCTCAATTGATCCCCAAAACCCAATCTATAAAATAGAAAATAATCGAAAGCAACGTCCTATTAAGATTCATGCATAGAAACTAAAAAAACACAATTAATGAAGGTATATGAAATTATGTGTTTCTAAATGATATTTTTAGTCTACCACGTACTTTAGTATATTGGCAACTATTTTCAAGTTTCACATAATAATTAAACAACATGTAACATAGGATATAAAAACATTGCATAAAACTTAAAAACATGTAATTAACCCATGACATTATAAGTACATTATTTTAAGAGAATAATTCATACAAATTAAAATATTATATAGTCATGTACCTAATCCAACCTTAACATCTATGTAATCATCCTTATTTTGTATCTTGATATTCTTCATAGAACTCGACATCTATATCATCATCCGGTTCAGAAACGATGTTGAAAGGATTGATGATATCATCATCGTCATCAATGTCATTTTCGAGCATATTTTCATCGACATCATCATCAAGAATTGCAATATTGTCTCCTACACTTGTATCATGATATTCTTTGTCTTCTTCATCTGTTGACCCTCCATGATCTTTCGACTCTGTGTGATCTGTCGAATCATCTTCTTGATCTTCAATATCATCTTCTTCCTGTAAATGCATATACTTAATTGGCCTTCCTCTTGGATCATATCTAACAACAAATGACCAATCCCTTTCACCTGGAACATTTGAGTAAAAGACATGTTCACATTGGCTTGGAAAAACATAGCAATCATGTCCTCTTTCAAACACCATTGTTTTAATCATTAGAAATCCGTTGGTAGGTTGAATAATAGTTATTTCCTCATCGCGTTCATGCATTCGTAACCTTTACCATTTGAAATCAAATAAAACTAATTTGAAGGAATTAAAGTCACACTCAAGTATATCATTTAAATACCCATAGTATCTATTTTCAGATTCCCGAGGATGTCTGTCACTCCTAGAGGAAACATTAGTGACCTGGAATATTGCAGTTATCCCACTATCAAAAGTTTTCCTGGTTTCATCCAATTGTTTGATTAGAAATTTACGACCATTGCACCCCATAGCCTTGTGGTGTTTCAATTGCAATATGTCATATATGTAAAAGATGCATTGTCAATTAATAAATTAACATATATTTATATAACTTCGAAAGTATCTAAAAAATACAATACTAAACATATAGTCACATTAATATAAAATAACTAAATAAAATGGGTGAATTTTCTTACCTATCCATCTTTCAAACCATATGCTAAATCAATTTCCCTCTGCGTAACATTGGCATATATGTTACAACGAGCTTCTCTAACCAATTCAGACAGTTGTTTCCATGATAACCTACCTCCATTATGTTGTTTACATCTTTCAATCCATACATTCATCCAGTCAAGATTATTTTCAATGTATAAATGCAGTGCATCCCACTCTTGAGCAATTGAATCAAAAAAATCATAATTCACCAATATTAAATATTAGTTATAATTTCCAATATGTCGGTAATTATAAATATTAATAATTTATGAAATAAATTATATTAATATATTAATGAGTATGATCATATACACAAAAAATGAAACTTTATATGTATTATTAATATAAATTTTCACAATTATTAATATATTACCTCTCATGTTTTTCATTCTACCTTGCCCCAATAGATGCTCCTAATCTACAAATGTTTTGATGGAGTTCACATCCCAAATGAGATCCATTGCATGCATAGTTGGCGCTGCTAATATAGGAAGATACTGACTAATATACACCATGTATTGATACACCATATATCCCTCCACCATAGAACCCTTAGGACGTGCTCTTTGTCTAACCAACGCCTTCAATGATTTCAAGTGCCTCTCCTCCATCCACATTGACTTTGTGTGAACAGGTCCACAAATTCAATCTCCTCAAATTGGTGTATGAGGTAGTGTTCTTGTGCATTGAAAAATGTTGGAGGTATATACTTTTGCATTTCACACATTAGATGAGAAATTTATCTCTTCCAATAATTTATATCATCTTCATGGATTTCTTTCAATGAAAACCATCTACATGTGATCATGACACAACAAAATAACATGTTTCAACATAACATAATATAATATATTACATTACAAGTAAAACACATGTCATTAAGTACAACAACAATTTGAAAGAACATTTTGCATATAAATCACAACTACTTACCTCATGTATTTTCCAAGATCATATATAACTTGTTTTACATTGTTGAAGTCATTTGAGAGAGATAGCAATAGAACATACTGTAACAAAAAAATGAATCGTTATTTGTTTCGACCAAAGTAGACAATAAAAAATAATAAAAAATAAAAGATGTATAAGGCCAATATATATAAATATGTATACCAAAATCATTACCTTAATGAAGGTATGCCAATCATGTGTTTTTACCCCACCAAATCACCTTTCTTCGTTAAGATATTATTTATGTTTGAAGCAAAACCCGTGGGAAATTTAATTCTTTGAATGACCTCTTTTACATCATTGCTTTGTTGCTCTGTTAATAACCATGGAAGGTTATTTCGGTCTAGTACTCCATCTAATTTATTTGAATATCGGATCACACTTTGCATTGCATGATTGGCTTCCTGAATGTCAGTACAAATTTTGATAATTTTTTCTTTGTCCCTCCTACCATCTATTATTCACCATAATGTTTCAGTCACATTCTTCCCGATATGCATTGTATCAAACAAATGAGTCATTTTTATCTCCTCATAGTAGGGAAACCTCATGAATTGAGAGGGACAACATTTCATTCCTCATGGAAGCCCATTATTAATACCTTCATGATGATTACGACCTTCATGAAGCATAAAAGAAATCACAAAAATAATTATCAAATACGGTAAAATAAATTCAATGATTAAAATAAACATTCAAAATATTACATGTTCTACGATACATTATGAAATTGAGTACCTTGACGATTTATATTATATTCCAACCCCCATAGGTGAGGTGTCATTCTTCGTGGTTTTAAACCAATCTCTTCTTTGCCATTGAAAAGATTTTTTTCAGTAGTACGATACCTATGGGTCTTAGGAAGAAGGTGCGTATACTCGTCAAACACCATCTTTCCTAAAATCTTTGAATGACGATACTTCATCTTAGGGCCACAAACTGGACATGAAAATTTACCCTTTGTTTGAAGACCTGCAACAAATGGATTAATGTCAATTATATGATGAGATTATTTAAAAATTAAACATGCACCATGATAACATTAAAAAATTATATAGTATTAAAGAAAAATATTAGAATGCTACATACCACAAAAATGTGTTAGTCCAGGGGAATCATGAATTGTCCATAAAATTATTCCATGGAATTTAAATTTCGTCTCCCTGATTGGTAAATACATATGTCATACATTGTGATGCCAGCCCATAACTTTAGTAGCTCATCGATAAGAGGCTCGATATATACATTCATATATTTAACCTGGTACTTACCAAATTGTTTGAAATTACATATAATTACTATAGGAATGATATCATGTAATATATATAAGTAAATAAATAAACAAAATATATTATGCAAAAATTGAAACAAATGAAAATGTTACATTCAAAAAATTAATGTAAAGAAATACCTGGAACAATAATTGTCAACATTATGTGTTCCCTCTTTATTGACATCCAAGGAGGAATGCTATTGTTGATAACAAAAATAGGCCACACTAAGTAAATAGACCTTAGCTCTCTGAATGGATTAACACCATCGACTGCCAATGAAAGCCTAACATTACGAGGTTCATCTTTGAAATCTTCCCATTTTCCCTCAATTTCCCTAAATGCAGAACCATCGATAGGCATTCGAAGAACACCATATCCACTTCTATTACATGCATGGTAATCCATAAATTGTGCTATGCTTTCACACCTGAACAATCACTGCAAACATGGAATTATGGGAATATGACGAAGAACCTTTTGAGGCACCCTTTTTGTTCCTTGATCGGTTCGATATCTACTGATAAGACATTGTGAACATTCTGTTTTCGAAGCATGTTGTCCATAATATATAATATGGTCATTAGGACATGCATCTATAGTTTGATAATCCATTCCAATGTCTTTCATAATGGCATGTAAACCTTGATATTTGTGAGGTAAAATATTTGACAATGGTAACAAAAATTCACCTAACAATCTAAAACATAACAAATAACTAGTTAATGTAAGAATATTAATCGTAAAAATTGCATTCTTATTTTACACATTAATTAACACTTAAAACAAATAGAAAAAAATCAACATTTATGTATAATATGAGATGAAACATACTACATACCTTAGGATCTATGTCATACAAGTGTTCGACAAATTATTCATAACCTTTAAGTTCACTAGCAGCAATGTAGCGGAGAGAATATTTTCTCTTGATCCTTCATAAAGTCATTTATTTGCCTTTTCTAATAGAGGTTCATCATAAATACCAACATTGTCCCCATCCTCATCCGGTTGCGAAAACAAATATTGGATCATTTGATTTGTCCCATCATCTTCTTCCATGGGATCATTAACTTGATTTGTTCCATCATCTTCTTCCATGAGATCCTCATTTTCTTGGTCACGATGTTCCTCAACCTGTACAACATCATTTCTACTAATACTTGGTGCAATATTCTGCAGAAAGTTAGAGGGAAACTCTAACTTTATAATTACAAACAATCATGCAAAATTAGTGTATACTATAACAAACATTCAAACAATATATATACATATATATAATTTTATATAAAATTGACAAAATAAAAAAAGATAATGAATATATAGCTAATTACCATGGGACGATATTCATTCGATCCACCATTAATGTGCCCATATTTCCTACAATGTTTTGTAGTTGTTTCTATTAAAATTCTTGCGGGACGTATGAGGCAACATTTTTGGCAAGGGCAATAACATCTACCATCACCCTTTTCACCCGCTTTACTTTTTTCCCCACCTCTAACTATATTATGCGACATTCTTCTGCACAAAAATACCCTTTCAGAACCGTCATTATAGAAATATTTTCGCAACATCTTTAAATCGTCAAATATTTATAAGTCAATTTAGGTCACCATCGTCGCAATTGTGATGACCCTGACCTAAATATTTCTTATTTTTACCTATTTATTTGTTATATTTATTAGGTCACTTTGTCGAAGATGGGAACAATTATAACGGCCAATTCGTCTCTCTTGCGACGAACTTTGACTATATCAATTTAAACTTTGTTAAAATGTATAACTGTCAATATCGATAGTATCAAAAAGTGTAACGATCAATAGTGAGCGTCGCTCTTGCGACGAAAACACAAGTTTGTCGAAATTGATACAATAGTCCACCATCTTGATTATCGTCGCAAAACAGACGAAAGTTTTCTTCCGTCGATAGAGCGACGAATACGGGGTGGATTTAGATCAAAATTGAAAAATTGAAATTTTGCAACGAAAGAGTACTTTTGTTGCAATTTTTTCAATATGTAGTAGTGCAAGGTCATCCATAGTCAACCATTCATAATTTGTTGATTATGGTTGACATTGATTTAGGGTTATGTCACCTTTTGACATTCCTTTAGGGTTACGTTTGAGTGTCATGTTTGTGAATTGTGTTCCTCATATTGGAATATGGGTTCCAAATTAAAGGTTATTGATAGTCTACCATTCATAAGCATCATAGTAAATTGATTGTTGACATAACCCTAAATGAACATCATAATGTGACGTAACCATTTAGGTACAATGCAATTTGTCATGACACAATGAATATGCACATCACAATGTGATGATTTACTATGATAATGTCACACTGTGAAATTTACCTTACTTAAATAATGTTTAATTGTTAAATTTCTCAATGGTTGTGTCACATTTCAATGTACATATTCATTGTCTTATGTCAATTTGCATCATTCCTAAATGCTTACGTCACATTGTGATTTTCATAAGTTAACTATGGTTGAACATGATTGATTTTATGACCATATTCACTATGATTGAGAATGATTGAATATGGATGACAGTTAATATGGCACCAATATTCGAAGGGATTCAATTCATAAACATCGCACTAAAACATAACCCTAAGGAAATTTCGCAAGGTGAAATAACCATAAATGAACATCAGAATGCGACGTAACCATTTAGGAACAATGCAATTCAACATAAAACATCGAAGATGTATGTTGCAATGTGAAACAACCATTGAGGAATGTATCTATTTGACATAAGTTATCCTTCAAAATGTTACGTCACATTGCGACATTCATTTAGGGTTATATCACTAAGGAAATGTCGCAAGGTGACATAACCCTAAATGAACATCACAATGTGAGGTAACCATTTAGGAACAATGCAATTTAACATAAAACATTTAAGATGTATGTTGCAATGTGACACAACCATTCAAAAATGTAGGTATTTTACATAAGTTAGCCTTGAAAATGTTACATCATATTGCAACGTTCATTTAGGGTTATATCAATAAGGAAATGTCGCAAGGTGACATGATCCTAAAAGAACATCACAATGTGAAGTGATCATTTAGGAACGATGCAATTCAACATAATACATTGAAAATATACATCACAATGTGACACAATCATTGAGGAATGAAGTTATTTCACATAAGTTAGCATTGAAAATGTTGAATCACATTGCGATGTTCATTTAGGGTTATGTCACCTTGTGACATTACTTTAGGGTTATGTTTGAGTGTGATGTTTCTGAATTGTGTCCCTCATATTGGAATATGGGTGCCAAATTAAAGGTCACCCATAGTCAACCATAGTTGACTACATTTAGGGTTATATCACCTTGTCAATTTCCTTTATGATTATGTTTGAGTGTGATGTTTATGAATTGTGTTCTTCATATTGGAATATGGGTGCAAGGGCATCCATAGTCAACCATTCATAAGTTATTGACTATGGTTGATGTTACCCTAATTGAACATCACAATATGACATAACAATTTAGGAATGATGCAATTAAACATAAAACATTGAATATGTATGTCACAATGTGAAAAAACCATTGAGGAATGTATCTATTTGACATAGAATATCCTTGAAAATGTTAGGTCGCATTGCAACGTTCATTTAAGGTTATGTCACTAAGGAAATGTCGCAAGGTGACATAACCCTAAATGAACATCACAAATGTGACATAATCATTTAGGAACAATGCAATAACATAAAACATTGAAGATGTATGTCACAATCTAACACAACCATTGAGGAATGTAGCTATTTTACATAAGTAATCCTTGAAAACGTTACGTCGCATTGCGACGTTCATTTAGGGTTATGCCACTAAGGAAATGTTGCAAGGTGACATAACCCTAAATGAACATCACAACGTGACGTAACCATTTAGGAATGATGCAATTCAACATAATGCATTGAATATGTACATTGCAATGTGACACAATCATTGAGGAATGTAGCTATTTCATAGAAGTTTTCCTTGAAAATGTTACATTACATTGTGACGTTGATTTAGGATTATGTCACATTGTGACATTAATTTAAGGTTATGTTTGAGTGTGATGTTTATGAATTGTGTCCCTCATATTGGAATATGGGTGCCAAATTAAAGGTCATCCATAGTCAACCATAGTTGACTACATTTAGGGTTATATCACCTTGTAAAATTCCTTTAGGTTTTTTTTTTAGTGTGATGTTTATGAATTGTGTTCCTCATATTGGAATATGGATGCAAGGTCATCCATAGTCAACCATTCTTAAGTTGTTGACTATGGTTGACTTAACCCTAAATGAAAATCACAATGTGATGTAACCATTTAGGAACGATGCAATTCAACATAAAACAATGAATATGTATGTAATGTGACACAACCATCAAGGAATGTAATTATTTGACAGAACATAGCCTTGAAAATGTTAGGTCACATTGCAACGTTCATTTAGGGTTATGTCACTAAGGAAAAGTTGCAATGTGACATAACCCTAAATGAACATCACAATGTGACGTAACCATTTAGGAATGATGAAATTCAACATAACACATTGAAGATGTACATCACAATGTGACACAACCATTGAGGAATGTAGTTATTTCACATAATTTAGCCTTGAAAAAGTTACATCACATTGCAACGTTCATTTAGGGTTATGTCACATTGTGACATTAATTTACGGTTATGTTTGAGTGTGATGCTTATGAATTATGTCCCTCATATTGGAATATGGGTGCCAAATTATAGGTCACCCATAGTCAACCATAGTTGACTACATTTAGGGTTATATCACCTTGTGAAATTCCTTTAGGGTTATGTTTGAGTGTGATGTTTATGAATTGTATCCCTCATATTTGGAATATGGGTGTAAGGTCATCCATATTCAACCATTCATAAGTTGTTGACTATGGTTGACATTAATTTAGGGTTATGTCACCTTGTGACATTCCTTTAGGGTTATGTTTGACTATCATGTTTCTAAATTGTGTTCCTCATATTGGAATATGGGTGCCAAAATAAAGGTTATCGATAATCTACCATTCATAAGAATCACACTAAGATGACTATTGTTGACCATGTTGATTATGGTGAGTAATGGTTAACTATGGAAAACCATGTTGATTATAGTGATTAATGGTTGACTATGGTTGACCATGTTGATTATAGTGATTGGTGGTTGACTATGGTTGACCATGTTGATTATGTTTAACCTTGGTTTACTATGGTAATATCACATTGCATCATTCGTCTTGGTTGAATAATGTTGAATTGCCACATTCCTGAATGGAATGTCACAATGTGACATTACTTGAAATGAACATCACAATTTGATGCAAACATTAAGGAATGATGCAATTCAACATAATACATTGAATATGTACGTCAGAATGCTACACAACCATTGAGAAATGAAGTTATTTGACATAAGTTAGCCTTGAGAAATGCTACACAACATTAAAAGTCAAGGTCATTTAAAAAAAAATTATAATTTGTTATTATTAACATTTTTAATTTATTATGTTATATTTTATTAATTTTTTTTTTAATTTAATTAATTTTTATTTATTTTTATATTTTTGTTTTAAATAAAAAATTTTATATATATATATATATATATATATATATATATATATATATATATATATATATATATATATATATATATATATACAACATAAAAGATCACCATCAATCATAAACTATCATTATAAACCATAAATTTAATTTTTATTTTTTTTTAAATTAAGAAACTTATAACATTAAGATATGGATTATCTATGTCCCCGAGGTGTAGGACAGTGGGTGACAGAGTGTGTTATTAAGCCACTCAGTGTTGAAAAGTCACCGGTTCGAAACCTGCGGGGACAAAAAATCCAATCATGTTAAAGGTTGGTGTGGCAAAAAATCCAACCATGTTAAGGGTTGGTGTGGCTCAAGCCGGGTGCAGTTTCTCAAACCACACCAACAGGTTCAACCACATTAACAAACAAAAAAAAAGATAAAACAACATTAAAAATCAAATTCAATTTTTTAATATTCATATAAAATCTCTCTATATAAAAATATTTTTATATTTATAATTTATTATTATTCGTATAATATATAAATAAAAATATTTTTATATTTATAATTTATTATAAGTATTATATTTTTTTAAACCCATATGACAATATCTTTTTATACAACATATAAATACACCCAGTAACTCTCAATGTATAAAGTATAAATGCAGAATAATAAGAAACACAGCTTCAATTTTTTTTAAGACCAGAGACACATAAGTAAATCATGCTATTTCGGTTAAATCTCTGAGAGTGATTCGTTATTAACAATACTCATTCATATATTTCATTGTCTGGACTCGGGTTATTAACACAGATCAGTCAGACACCCGGCTACATTTTTTCAAGCTGAAAAGCAGGCAAACAAATCATACTATTCAGGTTGAATACCTGAGAATGGTTTGTCAGTCGGGTTTCGAAATCCCGGAACATCTAGAAATAAAGGACGACTCCAACAAAAACAAAACAGTTTTTCTTGAATGGTGATTGACAAATTATAAGCAAACGCACGAGCCAGCTTCTTTTATTTCTATTTCAGAAATCACTATACCTGCAACAATTACAAGATGTTCAGATTAAGAACAGAAACACCCTTACAAAAAAATAACGATTGTAACATCAAATTGTGGACTTAATATATATAATTGTGGAAATAAAACAAACCGGTTATGATTCAATGAATTTCCAAGGAAGTCATCATTGTAGTATAACATTAGCTTGTAGATTACTCAGTGTCCATAATAATAGTGTTTTGAGGCTTATGGTATTGATCATAGTATGGTTGTTTTGACATTAAAACTGTTTTGAAGAAATCATAACCTGTGAAACTAAGACTTCATGGGTAACGGCAGCTCGCAATGAGGTGGAAAACGCTCACTTCAAGTTAGGAGCTCTAACGCTATCATAAAATGTCTTACCATGGCCACCCACCAGTTTCAAAATTTTTGGCATATCATGATTTAGCAGGGCTGTGTCATAATTTGTTTTTATTTCTTTAAATAGTAAATGTAAATAATGTGGTTGAGGTGGTTTGAGGAGATAGGTATCGCACTCTTTCCACCAGGTTCAAATCCTCTATAAAGTTTTGGTTTATTGYGAAAAGATTACAAGGATAGKTACAAGACATCTAAAGTAGTTTATAGTGGTAGTCAACTAACTAAATTTGACTTTAAATTAAAAAAATATAAATAAAATACATAAATAATCCTAAAAATCACATAGTAATGAGTAATCTTTTTTTCTAAATGATTTTAGACCATTCTAAACCTAAAATAATAAGTAAATGAACAAATAATATAAAACATTAAAAAATTAGTAGTTTTTAAAAAGATTCCACACCATTTTATATAGATAATAAGTAATGGTAGAAAAAACAAGGTTTTCYTTGTSAAATTCAAATTAGTGTTTAACTTGTATTTAGACATTGATCACTCATTAATTCTTTRAGTTGTTTTTTTTTTTTAAATAAGAGGGAAAGGCAATAGTATTTATCTTTTCTTTATTGACTTGACTAAAGTTTTTGATAAAATTCTTTAAAGAATGAGAACAAAATAAAAGAATTTATGTTGAGTGGAGAGAAATTACCTTCCATTATATGAAAAAGTTATTATAGAATTGGATGTATGAATAAATCATAAAACTGAAAGAAGGAAAGTCAAAGTCAATAGTAATATAGAAGTGAAACAATAATCTCCTCTCTCCCCAACACTATTTAGCATACTCATAAATAGATCAAAAGATTGAACTAGGAAGCATAGGGGAGGGGGAATAATAATATCAAGATATACTTTGTTGTTCTTGATTTATTGGCAAAACACAAACATTATATTCAAAGGCATCATGATGTCTTAAATAAAGTTTGAAATTAAACTTAAATAAACGTTAATGTCAAGAAAACAAACCTAATTGTGATAAGTAATTTTCATAAGGATATAACCATCAGATTTAATAGTGACAAGTTGGAGGTAGTTTCCTCTTACAACTACCTAGGACTTGAATTTGATTATAATTTTAATAAGAAATCTTGTGTGAAGAAACTAGTAATAACAAACATGAAGGTCCTCTATTATATGGAGAATAAATGCATAAAAAAATAGTTATGCACTTGGATATTGAAGAAGTTTCTCTTTACAACATTAGTACAAACAATAATTTGGATCTCGACCTCTCCCAAAAATATTAGATGAAAGTTGAAAGAGTTAGGTGTTGTTGTAAACAACTCATATATATGTATTGCTAAGATGATTAACAATATAACACCAAGAGATGCTCTACAACCAAATAATGGGGAGATGTTTCATGTAACTCAATGTATGCAAGTGACAACTAAAAGATAAATTTAAATAAATAATAGTTAAAATAAATTACATGTTGGTAAAGATGAATCTAGGGTGGTGTTAATGAGTTTAAATAGAAAATTTAATTTATATAAAAGATGGATTCTTTCCATAGAAATCCTAGCATGGATTTGTATATAAATAGATATATCTCCAAAGAAGGAATATAGAAACATTTGTGTGCATCTCTCTCTCATTTATAGGGAACCTTTGTGCATTTTTTATTATTTATCATGTTAAAATACAAACCCTTTCCTTTATGATGTTAATAGAAACATGTATGTTAAATTTATAAGGAGAAACATTATACCAATTTAAGATATATATTAACAAAATAAAGCATATATGCAAAAACACTACATACCCAAGATAAGGGTTGGAATTGTGAGAAAGGGCAAGAACCTAATGAGAAAATGAGATTATACCAATAAAAAAACATAGCAAATAATTCCTTACACATAAAAACAATACTTGAGAGAATCTACATCCATAATTTTATTTTTACTTTGTCAATTCAAACTATAATGATCTAGTAATAGGGACAAAAAATAAAATCTATACTTACTTTGCAAGCAAAAAAAATTTGAAGATAAAAATATGTAATAATACATTATGCCATGTATAAAAAAGTAAAATAAAAATGATTTATTTAACATAAAAATAGTAACTTACTTAAATTATTGAATTTTCCAATCATATTCGTATTCATATTCATATACAACAAATTAAAACATTTATGAAAAAAAAACTTAAAAATTATAAATATATATATTTTTACATGCTCGTGAGCACTTGACAAACGCTCCACTATAATGCATATGAAGTTCGTATACACAAATTCATGCATAAATCACTTATAGATTAAACTATTTCAAATAAACTACTCCAACCACAACGTGCACCATCTTAGATGTAATGTTCAAAACTCTCGGTCCTTAACACCTTGATGCTGTATCTTAGAAAAGCTGACGGTCCCTATCAACAAAACATGCATAAATATTGTCCCTTTCTGCTTAGATCTTACAATATGAGGAAAATAATGGAGGTTCACATCACTTCACAAAGTCCAATTTAAACATTTATTGATTTAAATATATTTTTAAAAAATATCACACATCAATTATTTACCAATTTTAAATAAGATAAATTCTTATCACAAAAAATCATACACATAATCATATATTTCATATTAAAAATTAAATAAGGAAAACCATTTATATTATATAAAAACACTTTAAAATTATTTAAAATAGTTATAACTTTAAAGTTATTAAAAAGAGTTAAAAAACATATCAACTAAAAACATCCCATACACAATATAACAATTCAAAAATAATTATAAAAAAACATACCATACACAATATAACAATTCAAAAATAATTGTATCAAAATAAGGACTTCAATTAAACTCAACTTTCCATTAATTATATACTTTTCTTAAAGTAATTTATTGAGTAAATTTCATATTAAGAAGAATTTTATTTGCATAGTTTATGCTACTCACGTGCTACTAGGAAAGCCAGATTAATAGTTTTTCTATTCATATTGTTTTTAGGAAAAGTATAACCATAAACTAAATAACAAAGTAAATCATAAATTGAAATCAAAATAGTAAAAGCTAAAAGAAGACTGATTTATTGATATTTAGGATGAGGAAAGGCGAGAGTCGTGTTTTTTCTATGAATAAGAAACCAAAATATTATCAAGCATAACGTTCTAGGCTTGTCAGTTTCTTAGGCAACAAATTTGTACATCATCCGCAAAATTTCATTGTATGTTTCATTAATTTTCACTAACACCTTAACCATTATGAATTTCATCTTTTAATATAAGTTAGCCGTTTTGAAATATTTGGTTTCCATGGTGCGAGATGAACTAGTGTATGGGACCCAGGAACACATATCCGCATCCAAAACCTCATCCTAGATAAAATCCCTATGAATTCAGTCTTCAGATTCACCCAATTCTATCTTTGCTCAAATTTACAGGGGCATGTTGGCTTAATAAATTTCAGCTGAACCCTCTACTCGCCACTGCGCCCACGAGGAAGAGAACCTACTGCGATGACTTTGGGTCCTATATTTGGAACCACCTTGTGCCATGAGAAAGAACCACCAGAGCATTGAACTAACCGAAGGGAAGAACTGAGAACCAACAAGGATACCCGAGAAAGCCCCCTAAAATAGAGAATGGACCAAAGATCGAAGAAGGCACAAAGAAACGAGAATCAAATTCATAGAGAAAGAAGAATACAACCATAGGGAAGGCCAACTATGACCATAAAAGTTGTCACCAATAGCCCAGATTCACATCCTTCTATTGTTGTGAGCATTTATTACCAAAACGAGCAAATAAACCATCCAAATCCAACACCATAAAGAACGAGTTACCATTGCTAGAGAGAAATACACTTCCATATTTCTAGCACCTTCTAACATTATCCTTTGACTACCACAATTGCAGGGAGACGTTACCATGTGGATCATTGAAGACCAAGGGAAGGATGGGTATTCATTAACCCGTAACATACGTCTAATCATCCTCCCTATCATATCATCCCATCCGGGGGTCAATTATATATTCTTTGAAATAGAGTAGTACCTTAGTTGACATTGGCCTAACGTCAATACATATCCTCGATAGTCAATTGAAACTAAATTATATAATGTAAATATAGTTGATTATTATATAAAGTATCAATATTTTATGATCTTAAACACTTTTAAAGGAATATCGTGTACGTGACTTTCCGTCGTAGCTTTTCTAAGATGGTTAATGTCGATAGACGATTAGCTTGGAGAAATATCGTGTACGTGACTTTCCGTCGTAGTTTTTCTAAGATGATTAATGTCGATAGGCGATTTAGCTTGGAGCTACCATGGCGCCGAAGGACTCCACACACGGCTGGTTAAAAAGCCGAGTGCATTGGTAGAAAAAAACACAGAAAGCTGGTAACGTCTTTGGTAAAATGGTGCAGTGGAAGGTGTCTACTCACCCATTGCGCGGCACGTATCCATGGCGCCACCCCACCCACAGACCAAAGTACACCTCGTAAGGGAAGTGGGATGATGAAACTCATTCAAGGAGGGGATTTGAAGCCGCGATCTCTCAGCGGTAGGATGGGGATCTGTGTGTTTGGAGCTTTGGGTGAAGAGCCGACCTAGTGCCTAGATGGCCTGGGTGTGGGTAGGAGGGTAGGGGTTAGACTAGGTTTTTGACCTTTTGGAGTTGACCCGGAAGCCCCTAGGGTTTATGGAGGTAGCTGACGTGAACCCTGAGTTAAGAATGTACCATGCTACTTTAAATCCAGATGATGTGAGGGCTGGTAAGGTCGGGTCTGAGCTGGAGGTTCGTTCTTTGCCTGGGATAGGTGGCGACTGTGTGTGGAGCTACAGAAAAGAAAGCGATTGAAATCATTAATGACCTTTTCTCTCGGGAAGCAAAAAAGGGAGGGGAAGCATGCGCTTTAACGACCCACCTATCACCACTAAACTCGTCAAAGGTTTTGGAGGGAGAGCTTGGCTGTAAGGTAGTCCAGGAGAATGTTACGACAACCATTGTTATAGAGCAGGGGGTGGTTCATGAGGCTTTAGGCTCTGACGCTGGGAGGAGACTTCCTGACAGGACTGGTTTAAACATTTATGGGAAGGTAGGGGCAGAGGTAAGGAGAGGCGTAAACTGGCGGGACACTATGGGAGGCATCGGTAGAGAAGTGTTGGCGGAGACGAGGATGAAGACTATAGACTCTGAAGATTTGAGCAAAGGTTTGAATAGAAGTAAGGGGGAGGCTAGAGCACAAACGGACCCAAAAGCGAGGAGGGTGAAAAAGTCTAAACCCACAGTAACCCTCGATTAGGATATTGGAATGCAGGAAGCGGAAGCCTACACTGTACGGGGTTTGGTTGGTAGATTTGGTTATCGGGCGATGGTAGCCCAAGATATACATAGCTGGGTAGCTGATAACTGGGGTACAGTTATGGGATATCTTCCATAGGTGTTTRTATTAACCAGAGGTTGGTACTATTTTCTATTTAAAAAGATGGAGGATGCAGAGGTGGTATTGAATTCGGTATGGTTGGTTGGTACTATTTTCTATTTAAAAAGATGGAGGATGCAKAGGTGGTATTGAATTCGGTATGGTTGGTGAATCAGGGAAGTTTAATGTTAAAGCAGTGGCATTGTGCCTTCAATCCGGAGAAGGAGCACATCCACTATAGACACATGTGGGTTTTGTTTCCTAGGTTCCCACTTGTAATATGGAGCTTGGAGGATTTTAAGGAGATTGGAAATGCCATCGGTAAGTTCCTTTATACTGACTCAAAGTTATTGACATGGTCAGATAGGAGGATGGGAAAAATGTGGGTGGAAGTTGATCTAAATGGTGGTCTACTAACCGAGATGGATATTGTTTGGCGTGGGAACATGATACAACAACGACTATATTATATGGGGGTTCCTTTAAGGTGCACAGTATGCAAGGAAATAGGGCACCTGCGGTATCAGTGCATTGGGCTCAAAGTGAAAGAGACACCAGATTGGGATGGTGAGGATGGTGTAAATGAACTACCTATACAACCCGCAGCCACAAATTTAACTACTGAAGATTGGATAGATTCCTTGCTATCTACATGCTCACATAGCGACAATGGGATTGGTAATTCAAACCTAATGTGTTCTAATCTTAATTCTTCGTTGTATGTTAGTGATTTTACATGGAGGAAGGTTTTAGGGAAGGAGGATTCAATTTTAGAGATTGATTCTAAGGAGAGGTTAAGGGTTGTTTGGAAACCTGACTATGAAGATACTTCGAAGAGGATAAGGGAACTGTGTGGGGAGGGAGATAGGGCAGAGTCCTTATAAATGCCTTTCCAGAACGAGAGAGTGATAGAAGTGAAGGGTATAAGAAGTATTGTGGGAGGGGGGATCTCTGATCTCTCAAGGATGATTGTGCCTCAGACCTGTGCTTTGGTGGAGGGGGGGGAACTACCGGGATTGGAAGTTTTTATAAATGTGCGGGTCAGGGATGTCCTATTGAGGAGAAGGTTGTCATCACATCTCAATTTGTGGATGATAGGTCTCTATTACGGGATGGGAAACCAGATAGGTTCTTTGGGGGGAAGGGTAACTCTGTTAATTCCTTACTGTCTTTGAACCTTGAGCCCAGGACTGCAGCGATTGAATGGAGACTAAATTGCATTTTGTCTCCTCTGGAAAGCCCTATAGAAAATCCTCCTGTGGGATTGGAGGGGAGGGCTGAGCTTTCTCGGGCAAATACACAGGATGGTTTTCTTAATGGAGCGGGTGTAGGTTCTGCAGACTCACAAAGTGTTAAGTGTTTTAAGGTCCCAGATGTACTCTCTGAGATAGATGAATCGTTAATTAATTTTATACCTTCATATAGACATATCCTTACCCAAACACCTTTGTCGATTTATGTTGGGGCGAAACCTGTACCAAAGATTGTTTAAAATATTGGGAAGGGTGAGAATGGAAGGTGTGAGTCTGTTCACACTTCGATGGGAGAAACTACATTTTTTAAGGGAGCGGTTCGTGGAGGCCTGAATAAATATTTTTCCCCATTTAAAACTAGAAGTGCGAGGAAGTTCGGGAAAGAGAAAGAAAATTGTGCTACCTCTAGTGTAATGATGATTGATGGACCTAGGGCGCTTAAAGCTCAGAAAGCCCTGGAAAAGGGTTAGAAAATGATTATTGCAACTATGAATGTTAGGGGAGTGGGGGGCACTTCAAAGTTTTTATCCCTCAAAAGGTTCTTAGAATCAGAAAAACTAGATGTTTTGTTGATCCAAGAAACTATGTTCTGTGAAGAAAAATAGAGAGAATTTTTTGTGAAGTTACTTCCTACTTGGTACTTTTGTGGAGTGGATTCTTCAGGACTTTCAGGTGGACTTTTAACTGTCTGGAATCCAAGAAAAGTTGATTGTTATGCTTTCTTGACCACTGTAGGGATTTTGTTGGATGGAGTAATTAATGATTTAAATAAAAGACTTAAAGTGATAAACTGGTGTGGCCCTTATTCCGACATAGAGGTTTTTTGGGATATTGTTAAAAGGGATGGGCTTCTCAAGGAAAAAAATTTGATAATGGGGGGAGACCTAAACTTTAATACCTTAAACAGAGAAATGTGGGGAGCTCATGCTAGAGCTGATCCCTTACAACTTTATTTTACCCAGTTGATTCAAATTGAGGGACTGGTGGATGTTGAGCCTTTAATACTACTCCCTACTTGGCGAAATGTCAGAGGAGGTCAAGATTACATTGCTAAGAGATTTGATAGATTTTTTGTTTCAAAGGATCTAGCGTTGCCAGGGCTAAGATACATAACTTGGGTATGTAATACAAATATTTTTTATCATATGCCTGTGATTCTTCATTTGGAACAAGATTTACGAAAGGTTTTCTATCCTTTTAAATTTAACTATGTTTGTCCTGAGGAACCGGAGTTGGTAAATTTAGTGAGAGAAAACTGGAATGGTCTATTGGGAAATGAGATCTTAAATCCTATGGATGCATTGGTAAAAAATCTACAGTTACTTAAGTCTCTGGTACTAAACTGGGAAAGAAAGAAAAAACCAAAAGCAAAGGAAGAATTGTTAAATATTGAAATGGATTTGGATACAATGTACAATAATTTTCCAGAGGGTTTCGAGAAGGATCAAGACAAAGTAATAGTACTAGAAAAAGAAAAAAAGAAAATGGTCCTATTGAGACAGGAGGAGGAGACTTGGAGGAAAAAGAGTAGGTTAAACTGGTTGGCTTCAGGAGATAGGAATACTAATTTATTTAATGCCTATTCAAACTCTATAAAGAAGATAAATACCATATGAGACATTACCAATGAAGATGGAACTGTGATCACTTGTAATCAAGAGCTACATAAGGAATCAATTGAATTTTTCCAAAATATGCTCAAGGCATAGGAGAATCTATCTATTTATGATCAATTAGCATTTTTAATGAATTATCCTAGAATGTTCTGAGAGGAAGAAGGGCACAGAGTGGCTGAACCAATAACTTAAGTAGAAATATTGTTAACACCAAAAGGCTTTAGTGCTTCAAAAGTCTTGGGTCAAATTGTTGGACTGTAGAATTTCTTCTGGCATTTTTTTATCTATTTGGAAATGATATTTTGGGTTGAAGATACTAGGAGGAAAGGTAGGGTTAATGGAGCTTTGAATGCTACCTTCCTTGCTCTTATACCTAAGAGTGATAAACTAGAGTCCTTTGGTGGGTTTAGACCTATTTCTTTATGTAATTTGGTGTATAAGATCATAACCAAAATTATTGCTTCTAGAATTAAATCTTCTCTGTCTTTTGGAATTTCTAAGGAACAATTTGGATTTCTTGAGGGAAGACAAATAATTGACGCCATAGGTGTAGTACAGGAAGCCTTACACAGTATCAAGGAAAAAAATATCAAATCCCTGGTCCTAAAAATGGATTTGATAAAGGCTTATGATAGAGTGGACTTGGGGTTTCTAAGGGTTGTATTTCTACAGGTGGGATTGAGTTTAGAAGCTACATATTGGATTTTAGGGTGTGTGACGTCTGCAAATTTTGTTGTGTTGATTAATGGTAGGCCCACCAGTTTCTTTAAGAGTACAAGGGGATTAAGGAAAGGGTGTCCCTTATCTCCTTTACTTTTTCTACTTGTTGTAGAAGGGTTAAGTAGAGCCATACATGAGTAAGTTAGGGATAACAATATTGAAGGTGTATGTATGGAAAGAGGTATAAGAATTACCCATTTGATGTTTGTGGATGATGTTATTCTTTTTGGGAGTGGAAACATTTCTGAATGGAAAGTATTTAAGGAAGTTATGGATTTATTTCGCCAGGCGACGGGGATGGCTTTCAACCCACAAAAGTCATCATTTCTTGAAGCAGGTTGGAAAACTGAGGATATTGCTCTGTTGAAGGAGTTATTTCCCTTTGAGGTAAATCTAGTAGATGTTGGTTTTAAGTATCTTGGGTGTTTTTTAAAACCAAATTGATACACTAAGGCTAACTGGATCTGGCTTGAGAAAAAATTGAAAAAATAATATCAAATTCAATTCATAGATGGCTTACTTTAGGGGGAAGGGTTACACTTGTTAGAATTGTTCTCGAAAGCATACCTATGTATTGGCTTTATGTGGTGAAGATTCCAAAAGGAATATTAAACAATATCAGAAGGAAAATGTTTAGTTTCTTGTGGACTGGTAAAAAACTAAAAGAAGGGATGCATCTGATCAGCTGGAAAAAAATTGCAAAACCAAAAAAGGATGGTGGTTGGGGTATGAAAAATATCTTTTCTTTTGGAAAATCCTTGGTGGCAAAAAGCTTGTGGAGGTGTCTTATGGTTCCTGGACTTTGGCATGAGGTGATACTTAAAAAATATATTAAGAACAAAATTGTTACTGAGTGGTTCAGGGAAGGAAAGAAAAATTGGAATGGAAGTTCAAATATCTCAAGAGAACTTACCTCTTCAATAACTATATTAACTGATTCGATGGTGTGGAAGCCCGGAAATGGGAGGGATATTATAATTGGAGTTTATCCAATGGTTGGGTCTCATACTTACTACAAACTTTCAAGGAATTTCATTTCTAATATGAATGCACTAGGCATAGAATTCCTTGCACAAGATGGGACAACTAACCTGGAGAATACAAGTCATACATGTTTGAAAAAGGATGAGATTTTGGGGTTGGTTGGAGAACAAAAAGAGGAATGGAATAATTTTATAAAGGGGCTAGTAGGTTCGAGGTTTGATCTAAATAGTGATAAATATACTTTATTATGGTCTTGGGATACAAAAGGTGGACAGATGAATGAAAAACAAGCTTATGAAGTCCAAATCATGGAGAATTTGGAGGTGGAACCAAATTACGAGTATGATTAACTCTGGATTTAGTAGCTTCCACTAAAAGTCAAACTTTTTATTTGGTTAATGCTTGAACAGAGAATTCTTACTTGGGATAATCTGGTCAAAAGAGGTTTCTATGGGCCTAGGAGATGTGTTTTATGTGGGAATGATGAGGAAAATGTACATCATCTCTTTGTGGATTGTAGTTTTACCAAATACATTTGGTATACAATTATCAAGGACTTAAAACTAACGAATAATTACGAAGGAGAACAGATTGTTGAATGTTTACAAAATCAGATCAGGAAGGAATTAAATTGGAAAGAAATTCCATGTTTTATTTGTTGGGAGGTATGGAAACACATGAATCTGGTTATCTTTGAAGATCATCCGCCGAATCTGATCAGAGTTTGTAACAGTATATTACAGGACTTGGGAGAACTAAAAATTCCAAAATATCCTAAGTTTTGCAGGGTTGAAAGGCCTCCTTTAATTGATTGGGATCTAGCAGTAGGGTTTTTTGATGGTGCCTCACAAGACAAGGGTGCAAAATCTGGGGCTGAAGCTGTATTGAAATGTCTAGCTAAAGGTACTTTCAGACTTAAGATAAATTGTGGTAGAGGAACTAATACTAGGGGTGAACTCCTATCCTTGTGGTGCATTTTATATTTTGCTTGCTATAAAAAGGTAATGAGGTTACAACTGGTGGGTGACTCAAAAGTTATAATTGATTGGTTTTATAATGAAAACAATCTACAGGTGGTCTCTCTTCAGCTTTGGATGGAGAAAAATTGTGTGCTAAGCAGGAAATTTCAACAAATAAAAGATCAACATATTTATAAATATTTTAAAAAGGAAGCGGACCAACTCTCTAAAAAATCTTTGTTACTGAACAAGGATGGATTATATGCTACAGGGAGTACTAAAGAAGGTTTAAATTTTTTTGAAAGACTAGCCATCAATTAAAAATTTTTTAGATGCCAGAGTGATGAAATTGTTTTTTTTTTTCTTTTTTCTTTTAATGTAACTAGAAAAATAAAAACAAAAAATATTTTTCAGAGTATGTACCTAAATGTTTTTATGCTCTTGTAAAAGGATATTTATATTTCACTAATATAAGATTTTTTTCCTTACCTAGATAGTTATATTGTCTATACCATATAGTTATATTGTCTACGGGAACGAAGTTTGATCCCCATATAATATATAAACATCTAAAATATAATATGACGATTTATATTACCTATTTTTATCAAATAAATATTGTATAATTGTTCGAGGTAGTGTTATAGTTACTGGTTAATTGTTTTATTAGTACAATGATTATGTTAATTGAATTAAGTTAAAAATTTTATTTCAAAATTTATTATTATTAAAAAAAATAAAAAATTATAATGAAAAGGTATTATGGAAGATACTAAATATATAAAATATTGAAAAACTATATTATGTATTTTATTATTATTATTTATTTATTTTTAATCTATAAATTATAGTTATTTTTTCACATTACATACAAAAATAACAGGTTTACACACTTGCCTAAAACTAAATTAGAGCCTATATTTTTTTTTATATTTTTCCAAATAAACAATGATTTAGATAAGGAAAGAAAAAACATATATATCATCTTATGACTAATCATAATAGACAAAAATGCTACTAAACACAGAAAACATCAAACAATAGGTGAATGAGGACTTTTCTCTACTTCTACTTCCAACAACACTTCTTCCTCTTTGACCTCCTCCCATGCAGTACCAAATACCTGGGGATCATATTTGATATCAATAGGGTTGAATTGGTTACCGATTGATTCAATAGAGTCATCTTCATTACTTTTGCTACTATGCTCCTTTGTCACCTGTGTAATTGAAATCCCAATCGCAAAGATTGTATTACACACAACCTTTAATTTGCCTTCAAAGATAGTGATGGTATGATGGATGTCTTTTTGTTCCTCTTGTTTTTCGCTAAGTCATGAGAAATCAATGTTTTGACCATCCAAGAAAGATCTACAATCCTAAAAAAAATTTACTCTTGGGTTTTGGAAAGTACATTAGGTATTTCACCCATTGTTCCACTTCCTTCATGACCTAAGAATCCATTAGACTCTGTCTTTTTCTTCTAACTATCCTTTCCATATCCTCTACCCATGTCTTGGAAAGTTCAAAGATTTTTTTTTTATAAGTATACTCTACCTCCCAACCCTCCTTTTTGGCCCTAGAAAAATGACAATGTTTCTTGGACATTGAGGCCTTTTGAGCACCACAATCACTATTCCTCTTCCATACTCTCCCCTCTCTACTAACCCTGATAGTGATCTTAACCAAATAGCACAAGCCCCAAAGGAGGCCTAACAACCAATTGAGCGACACCGCAGACAAGACAATAATGGAACAAGCGAAATAAAACCGACTGGACATCATATATATGTTTTCTATTCTCCTCCCAAGGACTACCAACAAAACATACACAGAAAAAAAATATATACAAGTGCACAAATTCTTGAGGGTGGAAAGAAAATGGCAAGATCTAAACCATGTGAAGAGTTTAATCTAGAACCATAAGGATAAATTCCAAAAAGTGTAGATAGGGAGACTTGGAAATAGGATGGATAAGTTCCTAGGAAACATTAAGGCCCAAATGCCATATTTGTGTGTATCTTCAAACCAAGGGGAGCTCAAGACATTTGAAAAGGATCACAAGTCACCATATAAAAGATTATGCATCTCTTCCAATGGATTCATATAACTGACATTCCTCCTTCCTCACCTCATCAAAAAATTATGGCCTTGTTATCTCTTAGATGCTTCCAATTACATTCATCCTTACTCTCAATATTCATGATAATTCATTCGCCATATAGCTTTGTGATATTTTCATGCATAATCATTATGTTATCTAATGGTGGGAGGAGTTTTATACTCCCTCCCTTATCCCCTCTCCTCCTTGTGATCAATACAATAACCCAATACTACCATACATCCTCTCTGTGTCATCAATGCAAGTTGAGGTGGAGGCAATATGACATGTGGGAATAGTCATTTCCCTACCTGTTATCGCACTATTCGAGTGGATATTATCATTTTAATTTTTCCTTATATAATCCTCCCTGATTTGATGAGTAATTTATTTGTTCCAAAGCCAAACATTTGATATGTCTATCTAATTTAATCCCTCATTTTCTCGGAGATCTTCCAAGGAATTTCCCTTGCGCTTGATATGGTACTGTATGATCACAGTAACATGAGTGACGAGTTCATCTATCTACTCGAGACCCAAAAATAATATCCAATTAATCAAAACTTTTTCCAGGTTGGATCCATTGATGATTTTTCCTAGATAAGTGATAAGAAAATGGTAATCACCATCCACAATCAATTTCTTATATTCCACGTCCCTCGTTACTTGCAACCCTTTTGATAAATCTTCCAATTCCACTCCATTGCTTGAATTATTTCCTAGCCACACCACATATATCCATTGTATGTTTCCCTTTGAGTCACAAACAAACCCATGTTTCTATAAATGTGTTGAACTTGCACATAATAGATCTAGCTAGTAAATACTACACATATTTATAGAGAGAAATTGAGAAAGAAGAAGAAGGAGATAAAGAATTGAAGAAATCTCATTAACCGTAATGAATAATGAATAATTTACACATGATATACTCTGTATAACTCAATGAATGTGAAATGGAGGAGAACCAATGCGCCATAGTGGTGGTCTAGAGTGATCTGGACACACACCAACAGTTACGAGAGTGAACTGACACCTAGTCTAGTCTCTCAGGTTGTTACGGGAGTGAACTGTCATGTAGCTGAGTTAACTTGTCAACCAGTCTTCAATTCATTAACTGAACAAAGTGTAGTGAGGAGTAGATCAAGGAATCAAGGGTAATGCGCCAGCCTGGTGATGATCCCAAGGAAAGTGTGCATTAGCATGGTGATGATCCCAATATTGCATGGTGACAAAACCAATGCAACATCTAGACTCAACTCAACTAGTCAAACTGAAGTGTCAACTGAAGAGAATATTCTCTAGGTGGAATATTCTCCCCTAAAATATAGGAGACTGGATAATGACTAATTATGACTAATAAACAAGGAAAAACCTTATAAAAATAAATTATAGGTGTGTGAATTAACTCCAACACCCCCACTGAACATCACTATGGTGAAAATAAAGAATGGGTCCTGGCAATGAGGCCATCTTAGGTACCCAAATACAAAAGATACACTAAAATAAAGTGAGGGAAGAGGGAAAACCTCATTCTAAAACCCCCCCCGTCAAGGTATAATGTATGTAAAAAGAAGAACTATAGTTTCTAGGAAATTGTGTCATTCACTCCAAGACGACTTCACAGAGAATGGAACTTCTGCTCAGTGAAGGTCTTGGTGAAGATGTTTGTTGTTTGTTCTGCTGAAGGAAAAAATTGTAGGTCGATGATCCCCTCATGTACTAAGTCCCGGATGTAGTGCATGTGGATCTCGAGGTGCTTCATCTGTTTCCTTTGAAATGGATCTCTGTAGAACATCAGAGTCCTCTGGTTGTCACACCAGATGACAATCGACCGATGAAACTGAATGCCCAACTCAGTGAGAAAATGTTGTAGCCACATAGGATGAATGGTTATGTTAACTACCCCTCTGTAATCTACCTCAAATGAAGATAGAGAAATGGAAACTTGCTTCTTTCTTGACCAACAGAAAGGCCCAAAACCAAGACTGAGTGAGTAACCAGATGTGGAATTGCGATCAGTGCTATCGCCAACCCAGTTAGAATCAGTAAAATCGATGAGATCTAATGTAGAGTTTGCTTCATAATGTATCCCAAAGGTGATCGTGCCCTATATGTATCGAAGGATACACTTTGAAGCCTTCCAATGTAGCTCATGCGGCTCCTGCATGAACTTGGAAACTACGCCAACTTCATAGGAGAAGTCTGGTATGGAGTATGTGAGATACAACAAGCTCCCCACTAGTTGTTTGTACAGTGTGTTGTCAACCAGTGGAGTCTTCCCACCATCCTCAAGTTTGACTCTTGATAGGAAAGGAGTCGGAGCAGACTTTCAGTGTGTCATGTGAAATCTCTCAAGGAGGACTCGTGCATACTTGTACTGAAACAGTTTGATGCCTGATGCATCCTGACTGATCTCGAGTCCAAGGAAGAAGTGTAGCGGACCCATGTCCGTCATCAAAAACCTATCATGTAGAATCCTCTTGACTGCAGCAATCGCTGAAGTCGAGCAACTGGTGATCAACAAATCATCAACATACAGAACTAAGAGTAGAAGTGAATCATCCGTCCTGAGCATGTATAAATTTGGGTCTGATTTACAACATAAAAAGTTCTATGAAAATAGGTAGGAGTCCATCTTGGCATACCCTGCCCTCAGAGCCTTCTTGAGGCCATAAAGGGAATTCTTTAGTTGACAGACTAAAGATGAGTCCTGCATAAATCCCTGAGGCTGCTCCATATAGATATCCTCAAAGACATCACTGTGAAGAAATGTATTTTTCACGTCCATATAATGGAATTCCCATCCCTTGGTTACCGCAATGGAAAGTGCCAATCATATGGAATCCATGTTCGCTAATGGATCAAAGGTCTCATCATAGTCAATACCATGCACCTGCTGAAATCCTTTGGCAACAAGCCTGGCTTTGTATCCGCTAATTTTTCCATCCAATGTGCTCTTGGTCCTGTAGACCCATATGCATGTGACAAGTTTCCTCCCAGAATGAAGGGGAACTAGATCCCAAGTCTGGTTCTCGAGGAGGGAGTTGTGATACTCCTGCATGGCGGATTCCCAAAATGGATTTTCAGCAGCCTCACCATAAAACTGTGGATCTGAAGACTGAACCAAGAAAATATTCCTGGAGGGAAATGGTTCAGTGGAAGTGAGTGCAACAGGAGGGTCCTCAAAATCATATCGAGTCCTCCTAGTATCATCTGGATCACCAACAAGATCCCTTGCATCCTAAAGAGTAGTTTGTTCCCACTTGAGCCTCTGCTCTGGCTCTACAGCTGCATATGGATGCTCTGAATCCACATCTGACTGTATTGACTCTGTATTTGAATCATCTAAGTCCTCTGCATCATAACTCTCATCTGAAGAAGAATCAACATGTGCATTCTCATCATCTCTTACAGGTGGAAGAATGAAGGTGTCTGCATGCGGTTGTTGAGGTGCATGCGAAACACTTTCCTCAAATTGGACACTTCTCTCAATGATGAGTCGGTATGAGGAAAGATCAATAAGTTTGTATCCCTTCTGATCTAAAATTGAAGAAGACTTGAAACTTGAATAAATATTGCAAGTGAAATTGTTGTGTTTTTAAAGCAACCGAATCAATTTACAACACATAATAAAGGATTACTTATGTAAAGATACACATAGACA
>ML779173.1:70845-82200 GCA_009831015.1 Picea engelmannii | reverse complement strand
AAAAAAAGGGGTGCTACCAGCGACACCACTTTTTTATTGTGGAGTAAAAATAGCCACTAAAGGTGACCTCTAAAAATATGAGAACTTTTGAGAGTTCTTGTTAAGTTGGTAAATTTGTTTTCATTATCTCTTGTCATTTTTGCTTTATATTTTGCATGAACTCTAGGTATTCCATCCATAAGTTTTTGAATCTGAAAGGTATGGGCCTAGGTTTGAGGTTACTTTCCCAAGAGATCAAGATAAGCCAATGTTCATATCTTGGAAAGGAAGAATTTTAGCCAAGATGGCCTATCTCATTTAAAACATTTCTTTGGACACTAGGAATCTTTCTAACCTAACAACAATATGATGTGCACCCCCTCTTCATTTATTTCATGTATAATTTCCATTACATGTGGGTATGCCAATGAGTCATAGCCTCTCTATTCTCTCCTTAAAAATATTTATTTTCAGAGTCCATTCTCCTAATTCCTCTATTTTCTTGAAGGGATGTTATCATTTTGAAATACCCTCCTACAATCCATGGGTTATTGTGGAAGGAAGCTCCCAATAGGGAAATCAAATTTAGGAAACACCTCTTCATATTTGGCATAGGGGGTCCATAGGAATTTGTTAAGTAGCTTTGTTCCAAGGTTTATAGGACCTTATACCTAGATGATAAGAGCCTAAGAGAGGATAAATGGATTTCTAATCTTAGTATATGTAGATTTCATAACAATGTTAAAGCACCTGATGCTCCTTCCGCTTCCACCATCGCTACTTCACTTCTCCTCCAAATCTTTTGGGAAATATAGGTCATGGTTTCTTTATCACACTTCATTTCTTGTAACATCAAGAGACTCGATTTCTCTTGTTGAATCATTTTCCTAAGAAGCCAATGTTTCTAAAATTCATTAATGCCTCTAATATTCCATGAGATCACCTTCATTTTATATATTTGGTTGAGTAAGGAAATTCTTCTCTGGGAGGCCAATAGCCTACCCTAAATATACCAAGAGAGCTCTAGTCTCTTCTATTTTCTACTTCGTCAAATTGCATCCCCTTTTCTTCTTCTCCACCCTTAATTTATTCTATAACTTTAGAGGGTTGGTTTGAAACCAAAGTCCTCCAAAGGATGTCATGAGTTGGATCTGCGTGTTTCCTTTCCCTTTCCATTTTATCATCTCTTTATGAAATTGTCTTAGTTGGTCCTCCAACAAATTACAAATATTTTTTTCTCCAAGAAATTTGACTAGGGCATGGATATCAATGTATAGGTCATGTTGCTCCATTTCTTGGTTCACATCATCATCCTTAGAATCCCATTGTAGATATGCTTCTATATTGGTTTATTTCATCTCAACCTCTACCTCTTCCATCTTAGATTTATTAGGTCACTGTTATGTTCTCCACCATTTTTGGATCTCCTCTTCTAATTACGTCTTTAAAACATCTTTCCTATTTGTAGGTATAGTTGAAGAATAATGACATTACATTGTTGCAATAATAAGAACACCGAGGATAATATTATTACAAGGGAGAGGGGGTGTGATATACCAAATTTTACTCTTGGGATTATTTGTAATTAAATGCTTAAATAATTTTCATGGATGATTTATAACTCATCTACACTAACTCCATGGGTCAAATAAACCATGGTATGGTGAATAATGTACATATTTTTGTATTGCAGTTAATTAAGAGGAAGACCATGATCAACTGAGATTGAGCCCCTATAGGGTCTATGATACCACAAGAGGGGAAAGGTGAGGGGATCTAAGGGGGGTTTATGTCTAAGTAACCTACCTTATGCTATCTTGAACCCTCACCCATTTTTCAATTTTGAAATTCAAAGAAAAAATGAGTTAAGAGGAGTGGAGGAAACCAACTCCTCAATCTAAGCCACAACTCTTAAATTTTAGCAAATTGTCTCCCCTATATTCTTGGAATTAGGAGGATACGTTGAGTTTGAACTCTCTATCCATGAGGCATGAGGAAAAATTTGAATGGGAAGAAGATGGGTGTCAAAAAATGGGAAAAAATGAGTTTGGAGAGGTTACACAAGGGAAAAATAGAGTCAAGCCCAGGATATACCAACCAACCACGAATGCAAATTGTTATCTTTGAGAAGAAGCCAAGAAAACATGGCAATCTGATTTGTTGAAACTTGGGGCATAGTTTGGACCTTCTATGCACACACTGAATAACACGAGAATGAGTAATTTAAAAGGTATTGAACTGCCGAAAATAAAATGCTTTTTGTTGTGTGGGGCAGGTATGTAGGTGCCATAGGACTGTTAATCTAGGTGCATATTGGTGGCCACCCACCTAATCCAGCTGGCTCCTCTTGTTAGTTTTTAGTTCAACATGTTCTTATGTACTTCTTTGTAATTGTGGGTTCTACACTTCCGGGGTTGTCTGAAGCCCTACACATCCTCTAGGTGGATATTGGTGGCCTCCTAACTAATCCAACTAGCTTATTTTGTATGTTTTAATGTCAACACATCTTTTTGTACTTCCAGGGCCGTTTTGGGGCCCTAAATTTTTTTTTTTGGCGTTTCACAATCAAACGGTAGACAAAGATAGAGTTTGATGACATAATGCGTAGTTCTCGAGAATACCTTTCCAATGGGCTATCATGCACCTAAAACACATATCATATGCAAAAGTTACGACCCCGGGAAGTTAATGTACTAACTTACCCAAATGGGGCCCACATGACTTTTGATGTTTCATCTCCTAGGGTTAGGTTTTTGGATGTGCACGGTTTTGGCATTCATTTTTATCATAAAAAGGCCATCAGATCCTCATTGTAATGATCTTCTGGTGAATGGGCATAGCCGTCACATCTCTTCTCAGAGATAAAGATTAGGGATGATTTTAAGGATGGAAATTTATTTTTAAAATGTAGAAACCTTGGCGAATATTACTAATCCTTCATATTCCAACTATAAAGGTTTGGCGATATTTTTGTAAAATTATTCAAATGTCTAAGTATTTTATATAGTTTGTATAAAATTTTGGCGATTTTTAAAGTAAAATAATTTTATCCTTTAGAATTTGGGCGAATCATTTTTATAATAGCGAATCTTATTTTGGGAAAAACCATGGAAAATTAGCCCACGAGCGAAATTTAGCCCCTAAAATCATCCCTGATAAAGATGCCACCATTCTAGCGAGTCTTGCACTCTGTATTTTTACAGTCTCTTTACAATTATTTCATTAATAAAAATCAAGTATTGTTGTATTTCTCTGTTTCTAGAAATTTTCATGAGTATTTCATTGTATTATATCTACTTTCATTTCGTTCTAAAAATAATCTGGATCAGTGGTATCATAGCGGGCTACTCTTGATCATTTTTCAGCGCATGTCCTCGACGAGGTTCAAGTATAGCCAATTGGGTCTTGATCTTGTCTCTCTTGAGGACAATCACTCTCACGTGCCTGAGAAACCCTCGATGGTGGCAAGAAAGAAAAACAACGAAGAAAAATATGCTATTAACCTGTTTCTTGAGTAAGCTCTCGCACGACAGAGAGATGAAATGATGGAGAATGTTTCACACATCCTTCAACGTCTGTTGATAGAAACAAAAACATATTCATCAAGAGTACATTTTGGAGGAACCTCTCCCTTCAAGGTACAAGTTAATTTTGATATTCCCATATTTGAAGGTCAGATAGATGGAGATGCCCTAGAAAAATGGTTAAATATATTAGAAGGTTATTTCTCTGTTCAAAATTTTTCCGATAGGGAAAAAATCACCTTGGAACTCCTCAAGGCTCTCCCCCATGTAAAACATTGGTGGAAAACTTACTGGGAGTAAAGTTCCACAGAGGAAACTGGAATATATGGAGACAAGCCCACTTGGGTTTTTTTTGTGGATGCGGTCAAAGAACAACACTATCCTGTTGATAACTATGAAGACCAGTACATGAGATGGACCACATTGCGACAAGAGAAGAGCCAAATAGTGTCAGAGTTCACAAATACTTTCCATAACTTACACACCAAGTTGGGTATCAAAGACTCCGAGCGACATCTGGTTCTGAAATACCGTGGGGATTTACATAGGTACATCCAAACCGAAATGGATTTCCTAAACATCTCATCATTGGGAGTTTCCTATCGATATTTTGTCAAAATCATGTAGAAATTTAGGCACCAGAACCAATTGGAATTTGGGTCTGCAAATATGCAACAACCAAAGCATGGTAAAGACAACCCTAACCAATATCCTCTAGACAATCAGTACAAGAAAAGAGACAAGAAGGGTAAAGGAAAAACAAAGAATGGCATTGCGAAGTGGTGTGACTGCCACAAAAGCCCCTGACACAACACCGATGGATGTCGCTCGAAACAGTGATTGGTGGACGAGGTCAAAGAAACGGAGCTGAACCCTGATTCAGAATCCGATCCACAAAATACTGAAAACAAACAGATCATCGATGCACACCCCAATGCTATTGTCATGACCACAAAAATTCAACCAGAAGAACCAATAGAGCCTGAAGAGGGGGAGCGCCTCTTCCATTCAGAGATGTGGGTGAAGGGGACCTCGTTGCATTTCATTGTTGATAACGACAACCAGAAGAACCTCATCTCAGCTAAGGTCATCAAACAATTGGGGTTTCCAACAACACCACACCCATAACCATACAACATCGAGTGGCTTCACTAGGGATGAGATCTTCGTGTAATCCAACAGTGTTGCCTATCCTATGGCATCTAGCCCTTCAAGGATGAGGTAGTGTGTCATGTTTCCCCTCTTGATGTCTATGATTTTTTTTTGGGCCAACCATGTATGTGGAAACATCATGTTGTCTATGAGTCTAGACCCCGTAGTGTCATTATTATTCTGGGAGGTCATCTCTATAGGATACTATAGGTAGTTCTGACTATTGCTCCACCAAAACAATGTCACAAGGTAATCTCTCATACTACAAAATTCATCGTCTTCATAGTTTTTTCAAAGGATGCACAAAAGATCGCTACAACCATTGCAGACTCAACACCTTCTATCCAACAAAAACAGATTGTCGAAAAGAAAGAAGATATTGTTTCTTCACCTACAATGGTGCCTACATAATGCCCTGTCAAACCCAGATACAATAGGTTGGTGGAACATATTTAACTTCCCCAACAACAGGTTTGTTAGTCTTCCACAGACCAAGCAACAAAACTTCTCCCACAACGCATGAAACTCACCAAGATTCAGAAAATGCTTTCCCCTCTTCCCTGGGCACTCAAGGCAATGGAGACCATTTATTCCTAAGGGGGCAGGACTGATCCAGGTGGATATTGGTGGCCACCCACCTAATCCAACTGGCTCCTCTTGTCATTTTTTAGTTCAACATGATCTTTTGTACTTCTTTGTAATTGTGGGTTATACAATTATGGGGTTGTCTGAATCCCTACACATCTTCCAGGTGGATATTGGTGGCTTCCTACCTAATCCAAGTGGATTATTTTGTATTTTTTCATGTCAACACATCTTTTTGTACTTCCAGGGCCATTTTGGGGACCTAAACAATTTTTTTTGGCGTTCTACTCTTAAACTGTAGATGAAGTCAGAATTTGATGGAATAATGTGTAGTTCTCAAAAATACCTTTCCAATGGACTTTCACGCGCATAAAACAAAGATCGTATGCAACAGTTATGACCCTGAGAAGTTAATGTACTAACTTACCCAAACGGGGCCCACATGAATTTTGGCATTTCATATCCTAGGGTTAGGTTTTTGGATGTCTATGGTTTTGGCATTCATGTTTATCATAAAAAGGCCTTCAGAGCCTCATTGTAATGATCTTCTTGTGAATGGGCATAGCCGTCACATCTCTTCTCATAGATAAAGCTGTCATTATTCTAGTGAGTCTTGCACTCTGTATTTTTACAGTGTCTTTACAATTCTTTCATTAATAGAAATCAAGTATTGTTGTATTTCTTTGTTTATGGAAATTTTCATGAGTATTTCATTGTAATATCTCTACTTTCATTTCATTCCGAAAATAATCCAAATCAATTGTTGTGTCATCAAGAAAATATGCAGAGGAAAATATTGGTTAGAGTCAAGAAAACAATACCCTCTTTGCCCTGGTGGTATCATTGCTCCACTAGGGGGTGGCGTCCACTGTGGATTTTCCTACGGTTGGGTGGAAACAACTCGCTCAGCTGGTGGTTGGTCTGCAAGTTTTCAACACATAAATTTTTATCGATTTTTTTGGCATTTATTTATGTATGTTTTTGGTTGAAAATCTATGTGCTATGTGTTTAACGAAATGAGTATTTACCTTTTTTATTGATTCTTGTGAAATGATCATTTCCCCGCCTTTAATCAATGTTGTAAATTGTGATCTGGTTCACATAATTAGGGAGGTTGGAGGTAACATGTATATACCTTGCTCTAGTCTTCATGCATGTTGAATCTATAACCTACCACTTGCCTTTCGAAATTTGATATGATCATTGTTGTATTGGTTTTGTTAAAAGTGTTCATCTTCTAGAATCTCCAAAGTATAACTAATGCAGTGGCATTCTTGKGAAGAATATTGAGTTAATGTTTKGTTAATACTAACAATTGTTGTAAACATGGTTGCAAATTATGAAGGCGATGCTTTCTATGCTCTCAGAAGAATTTTACATGGTCCAACGAATGTGCTGCAGAATTGGGATATGACCTTAGTAAATCCATGTACTTGGTTCGATGCTACATGTAACTGGGACAAATTTCCTTGTGGCTATCACATTGTGTTGTTTCTTTTCCTAGTACTTATCATAAAGAAGTATGAAATAAATTTAGTAACCTTGCCATTGAGCATTTAGATGCCAGTGTGGACTCTTTGGAGGATATTGTTGGATTCAATTCTCGTTTTCTTATATTGAATAAAAGAAAATGGTGCATGTATATTGGATTCTTTCAAGGATCTCTAATAACATTAGAGTTAGTTCCCTTTATACTTCAATTTCTATTTCCAGATTATATAACAAAACAAATTGTTTATCAATGTCTTGGTAGCAAATCTTTCTTTTTGGTAATTGGTGAATTTATGTCGAATAGCATGCATATTGCAGTTTTACTGATGAAATGAAAAATTTAGTATATTGATGATCATATTGCACACCTTCAGTGGTAGGTAGATTACTATGATTTTTCCCTCAATCATTTGTTGTTATTCAAGTTGACCAAACATTTTCTTGGATGTTTTGCAACTAGGTTTTTTCTAGGAAATGGTGATCATTTCTATTATGGACCTGGATATTGAAGTTGCTGAGAAGTATGGAATTTGTTCCCTTATTGTGTGACATGGGTAGAAGGAAAACTTTGAAACTTGAAACGTGAAGCAATCTCAAACTAGAAATTTATATATCCTAGCCAATATTTTCATTTGTCAATGTTATTTAATGATAAATTTAATGTCTACAATGGTTTCATTTATGCCCTAGCTTCCATGTTGGGTTTTAGGAAATAAGTGTTATGATTGAAGTATAAACCTGAACTCTCTATTCACATGGAAACCCCATTTTGATGTGGCTTCCTAACATATTGAAATGATTAGCACTATGTCTATGAGGGTTTGGACATGGGTCATTATTATGGTGATTCAATGTTTCAAGAACAAAATTACATCTCCGTAGAGTACTGTCTAATTTTTATACAGTGTTTACAACTCTTCTCAATGAAAAAATTTGAAAAGTTGTGACAAACCATACAAATATTTTTCTTTGAGCATAGTAATCTAGAAAAAAATGTGAGGGAATTTGCTCTTCTTTTTAACTAGGAAAGGGGCTTGTAAGTTGAAGTTGTTGTGTCCTCTCAAAACTTGGAGAAATATCAAGTCAGTAGAGCATTTGCAACTCAAAATTTTGCATGTTAACCAGAGTTTGACACTGACTTCCTATGGAGAAAACCTTGGTATTTTACATTTATTTCCTGTGAGTAAGACTTGAATTTGACTTGGTAGTAAGTCAACTTGGCTCATGGCACACCCATTTTGTGACACTAGTTTTAATTATATTTTGACATATTTAATATATTTTTTTTGAAATTGATACTTTATATTAACCATTAATATTACAACTAAAGTACAAAAACCAAACTAGGCACACATGCCTAGGCCTAACAAAAATTCCTTTCGGTTCACTTTTTCCTCACTAGAACATTATTGAGGACTTCCTAGAATGAGTGTAGACACTTAGAAATGTAAGGATAAGTATTTCAATCAACATATCATCCCTTAAATGAGAGTATGCAAAAATTCTCCATGTTTGAAACCACCGCCACATATAATTGTCCAAATAATAAATCCTCTTGAAAGAGTATTAATTTTTCTTTCAGTTTGAAAAGTGTGTCTAATTGACAAATACATAAAACTACACTTCCAATTTTGTTATATAAATTGGAGTTGTTACAATGGGTACCAGACCAAGGATAGAGATGAACTTTTGAAACACCACAAAAATGTTGTCCCTTGCATATATCTCAACCACATTCTCTCCATTGATGTTGGTAAAATAAAATATTGAAGTATTATGAACTAGTAGAACTACCAGGGTCAAGTCAACCAAAGAGTAGATCGTGAATAAAATTGTGGAACATGGAACCCGTTTATGGTAGCCAATAAATCGAAGTAAGCTCTATGATGGGAGTAAGTAAAGAAGATATGGTAAAATTTAATTTAGTCATGATTGGAAACTATGACAAGACTTGATGGCATTTAGATAAGATAGTCAAAAGTGTGAGCTATCCTTCCTACCCAGGTTGAATTCCTGCAAATGGCATGTTGATTTTTTAACGAGTATATTATTGTAATAACATCAAATCTTATTTTCTTAGATGCTATTATTTACAATAATAATAAAATAATAATGAATAAATTACATTTATATTTATGTTTTATAAGTGAATTTCTTATGACAATTATTTGAGTGTACACAAAAATTGGAATGCTCACACATGTTCATTTGTGAGCTCGCACAATAATTACCCAAAACTTTGGGTGCCAACACAACATTGATGAAAAAAATAACACAACCAGATATATTTTTTATTCTAATTCATGAATAGTCTCATGCTTCCCAAAAAAACAACCCACTGTTATTGTTTCAACAATAGAAGTTTGATATGCAGTAGCAAGAACAATAGCAATATGGATAAGAATAATGATACAATAATAAAGAGAATATTGTTTCTCTTTAGATTTGAATAAAGAGAAAAAAAGACCAACAAAGATTTACTATGACAATAATTTAACAATAGAATTATAAAAAAATCAAGTTTTCACAAAAGGAGCAAGAATAATGATACAATATATCATTTTATAATAGAAATGGTTTATAGTTTTTTAATGACTTCCTTCAAACCATGTTTTACATGGTTTTGAATATCTAAGTATATACAATAATTTTTTGTCCATAATAACTCGCATGTGAGTTTATTTGAAAATAATTAAAAAATATGATCCCTTTTGTATTGGTTCCTTGGATGATTCATAATGGGGATAGGTTTATAGACCCACTAACATTTAAGTTGTAAAAAAATTATGACGAGGTAATGCCAAAACTTATTGTTTTGATAATTCCTAATTGTATTTAACAAGTTATCAAAGATTTTATTTAGTATTAATGATGATGATTATCATTAATCAAGATCAATTTTTTTTTTGTATTATTGAATAACTTATAAATGAAAATGTTGAGTTTCTTTTATTTTTTTTATGAGTTAAAAAATTAGGGAGTATAATCTTTGAGTTCCCTTTGAAAATTAGGTTTGATGTCTTTGTAAGATGCTCATCCCTTAATAATAAGTTTCATCCTCTAATTTTTTCTTTTTAAAGATTTTATAGATTCTTTAAGTCAAGTTGTTTTATTTCTTGTCTAATTACTTGTTTTATTATGAAGCTCACAAATGTGATCTTATCATTGCACTATTTGATTTCTTTTTCGAGCTTGCAACAATAGAAAGGTAGTTTTGATATTCTAACTTGGGATTAGTGATTTATTTGTAGTAAATTGATTTTCTTATTATTTATAACCTTTGTATAGTTCCACATTTTATTTTAAAACACAGTTATGATAGTCTTTTTTATATTACTATCCCCTATGATTTATCTTCTCACTATTCTTTTTAGTTAGCTTCTGCTTTGCATCAAGTACTTGATCATAACCTAACTTATAAAAGGATGATTAGATGAGGTGTATTTTATTTAATTTTAAAAATTGATATATATCAAATGCTTATGGAATTTCTTAAGCTTCCTAAGTTTCCTATGAAATAGTGTATCCCAAACCTTATAGCTATACAAAATTACAAGACCAAAATAGAATTTTCAACCTATGTTTCATCTTTTTTGTTTGAATTTACTTCAGTGATAAATAATTTCCTACATATTTATAAAAGTTCACTTATCTTCTTTGTTTGAATTTACTTCAGTGATAAATAATTTTCTACATATTTATAAAAGTTCACTTCATCCAAATTGCTATTATAATAAGGTCTATTATTTTTTTAGTGATAAATAACATATTTATAAAAGTTCACTTGATCCAAATTGCTATTATAGTAAGGTCTATAATTTTTTATAATTTTAAATTGCATATCAAGGTGAGGGGATATTTGTTAAGAAAAAAATATCAATGAATATAAAAGAAATAAAATGACTAATAATGCTAGTGTTTTTATAAGATAATATTTTTCACCTACCAATTAATCTAACTTGTTAACATAAATACTAAAAATAATAGGTAACAGGGGACAATATCATTTAACCCTTATATTATAATTTATTTTATGTAAACACATATTGTTATTTATAAAGCATAATAATAGGAAAAAATAATTACAATAAACAAATCATAATTTATTTAATACTTAGTGAAGAGGAAAGAATGATTGAACACAAATATGATATGGATTTATGAAGAAAGTGGAAATATAAATTGTTGAAGGAGTGGGTGAATGATAAATTGGAGTATGATGACTTGTGAAATTCACCTTGAAAAGGTGAAGCAAATTCATAGTAAAAATCCTTGAATATGAGTTGGTTTATGATAAAATGAGGTGGAACAAAACTAAGTGAATGTGAGAAAACCTATAATGACAAGATTGTCATATGAGGGTGATATCAGGGGAAGATCTTAGGGAAAACTTAATATCAAAACCAAGCGCATGTCAAAACAATATAGCATGACAAGACTCTCATATGAGGGTGGGGTTTGGGGGATATGTTAGGGAAAATTTAATATATAATGGTGTGGGTGGGATGATATATTAGAGAAAAATTAGTATAATATTTAAGTTTTCACAAATATATCCCCCACCCCCACATAATAACCTCGCACTCCCACTCTATGAGGGTGGTGGGGGGGGGGAATATTAGGG
>ML779173.1:49440-70722 GCA_009831015.1 Picea engelmannii | reverse complement strand
ATATATATATATATATATATATATATATATATATATATATATATATATATATATATATATATAATGATAGGGGTATGAGAGATATTATAAAAAGATTAATAAAATATATTTTTTTCTCTAGTATCTCCTTGCATCGACACCCTTAATATATATGTTTTCCCTAATATATCGCCCCTAACCTCATGTGAGAGTCTTGTCATGCTATATTTTGTCACATTCTCTTGGTTTTGATATTAAGTTTTCCATAATATCTCCTTGTATCCCACCCTCATATGACGAATTTTTCATATTAGGTTCTTTCACATGCACTTATTTTTGTTGCACCTTGTTGGATGACCCCACTCATACTTGGGGATTTCTACTAGGCACATAAACTTTTCAAAGTGAAACAACATTACAATTCCTCATACACAAATTTATCATTCACCACATCCTTGATCAATTTGTATTTCCACTTTATTGACAAATCCATATGATCTTGGTGTCCAATCATTCTTTCCACTTCACTAAGTATTAGATAAATTATGAGTTTCTTATCATAATTAGTTTTTCTGATTGTGATTTTTTATAAGTAATAATATTTTTTTAATAGTACATTTTTTAGTAATAAAATTATTATTATTATTTTTCCCCAATGTTTCCCCCCACCCTATGGGGTTGGGGGAGATATTAGGGAAAAAATAATACAAATTAGGGTAAGGAAGATATATTTGGGAAAAATTATATTAATTTTTTCCTAATATTTTCCCCCACATGCTAAAGTTTCCTTAATATATCTACCCACCCCACCTTGATATTATAATATTAAATTTTTCCTATATCTCCCTGCATATTAAATTTTCCCTAATATCTCACCCCACCCCTACCTTAATATGATACTAAGTTTTACCTAATATATACCTCCATCTCCATAGGGTGAGGGTGTGACGGTACTAGTGGGGGATGATATTAAGGAAAACTTAACATAGTAATAAGGTTTCTCCAATATCTCCCCCCTCCCCCATAGGGTGGGGTTATGATATTACATTTTGGGGTTAGGTGGATATATTACGTAAAAATTAATATAATATTAAAAAAAACATAATATAATATTAAGTTTTCCTAATATATCCCCACACTCCCAATTTGTAGGGATGGTGAGAGATATTAGGAAAGACTTAATATATATAAGGGTGGAGGTGAGGGGAGATATGAGGGAAAACTTAATATAAAGGGGTGGGGGTAGAGGGGGATATTAAGGAAAATTTAATGTAATATTATGTATTCCATAATATCTCTCTCCATCCCTACAATGTACCCTTACAGTGTCACTCTATGGGGGTGTCAGAAGATATTATAGAAAAAAAAATATTTATATAAGGGTGGGGGGATATATTAGGGGAAAATAATATAATATTAAGTTTTCCATAATATATCCCCCTACTCCCACATGATACCTTGTGGGGTTGGGGGGAGATATTAGGGAAAATTCAATATCATAGTATGTTTTCCTTAATATTATATTAAGTTTTCCTCAATATCTCCCCCCACCCCCATTGGGTTAGAGTGTGGGCCTAAGGGGATATACTAGGGAAATATAATATAACAATAAGTTTTCCATACTATATCCCACCACCCCCATAGGTTAGGGGTGTGAGGGTACCTTATAAGTGTGGGGGAAGATATTAGGGAAATATTAAATCAAGTTTTCCATAATATCTCCCCCACCCCCACAAGGTACCCATGCACCCATACCATGTGGGGGTGTGGGAGATATTAGGGAAAAGATAATATTATATTATTTTTTTCCTAATATCTTGAACCACTAGTATCTTCACACCTCCATCATGTGGGGGGTGGGGTAGATATTAGGTAAGACTTAATAATGTTAGGTTAGGGGGTTCACAAAGATACTATGGGAAAATTAATATTAATTTTCCTCTAATATATCCCCCCCAGGGTTGCGGTGGGGGGGAGATACTAGGGAAAACTTAATAATGATATTAAATTTTTTCTAATATCTCCCCCGCTGTAAATTACATTAAGTCTTGCAAAATATATCCCCAAAATCCCACCTTGATGTTATGATAAGTTTTCCTTAATATCTCCCCGCACTCCCATAAGGTGGGCGTGTGAGGATACTAATGGGGGAGCATATTAGGGAAAACTTAATAATATATTAAGGTTTGCCTAATATTATATTTAGTTTAACCTAATATTATGTATGAGGTTTTCCCTAATATCTCCTCCCACCCTCAAAGGGTACCCTCACAGAACCACCCTATGGGGATGTGGGGAGATAGTAGGAAAAACTTAATATTATATTAATTTTTCCATAATATCTTCCCCCACCAATACCATCACACCCCCACCCTATGGGGGCAGGGGGAGATATCACGGAAAACTTAATATAATATCAATGTGGAGATGTGAGATGAAATTATAAAAACAAATTAATGTAATTTAGGGTGGGTGTGGGGGGATATATTAGGAAGAACTTAACATATTTAAGGTGGGGATGTGAGAAGATATTAGGGAAAACTTAGCATTATTTTTTCCTAATATCCAAACTTAATGTATTTAGGGTGGGGGAAGATATTGGGAAGAAATTGATATTAATTTTTCCCTAATATATTTAGGGTGGGGGTGTGGAGGGATATTAGGAAAAACTTAATATTATTTTTTCCCTAATATTCACCACCCAAGCCCCCCCATATTAGGTTCCTAATATCCCAACTTAATATATTTAGGGTGGGGCTGAGGGAATATATTAGGGAAAAATCATTATTAAGTTTACCCTAATATCTCCCCATGCATCCCATGAAATTAAAATGTTTTTGGTGGGGGAATATGTTAAGGAAAAAACTTAATATTAAATTTTCCCCGATATCCACCCCCCAAGGAGGGTATGAGAGGTTGTGGTGGGGGTAGATAACTTTAGTTAAACCTAAATATAATTTAGGGTGGGAGCATGGGGAGATATTACCAAAAACTTAATTTAGGGTGGGATCATATGAAGATGTTACCAAAAACTTAATTTAGGGTGGGGCCGTAGGGAGAGATATTAAGGGAAAATTGATATATTTAGGGTGAGGGTGGGGGAATATATTGAAGAAAACTTAGTATTAAGTTTTCCATAATATCACCCTCCCCCACCTCGACATGGTGGGCATGTGAGGAGATATTAGGGAAAACTTAATATAATATTAAGTTTTCCCTAATATTTCTCCACAACACAACCTCATAGACTTCTTTTTTTGTAAATTATCCCTTCCACAATTTTCATTACTATAAAATAAAAGAGTTACGTAGAGATTGTGGTTGGTCGGCTGCTTGGGAAACTCGACCAGTCACAATATAGCAATTGGAGAGTTACAAAATAGTTTAAAAGTTCAAAAATCATAAGAGTAGACCCTTAACAAAATAATATTTGTTGTATATTGTCACTACTATTGCACCATTGATCCCTAGAACCATTGCTACTATCATAAGTGTTGAGGCACCATTTGAGGTGACAAAACCAAAACCAAAACAAAAACATAAAATCTAAAGAATTTTAAGAGGGCGAACCAGGGGGAGATCCAACAACTGCATTCACATGGCCATGGCTTGGTCCAGCTTCATCAGAGTTGGAATTGAGTAAGCAACCCATCTTCATACCAAGACTGAGAATCTCCATCTACATTTCATCCAATTGAAGGAATATTTCCTCATGGGATTTGTTTCTCTCTACCAAGACCTTCCCCATCATTGTCTTTAAGAGCCAACATGGGTCAACCATCTTGGTGTAAAGGGTGGCACATTCTCTGTATGAGCCAGGGTCTTGTATCCATTGACCAATTTCCTCATCTACTATTGCATGGTTGACGAAACGATGAAGCACCCTAACATCGGCTTTTGCAAGATCTAGTTCAACTCCAATGTGAGGTGGAGTGTGGTAGTCATAGGCCTTAATAATGGGTGCGATAATGGAGTGTGTATGGTGTTCTACGAATCCCCCTCTACGAATTATTCCTCACTTCTTGTGACCACCATGATGCATGACTGTAGGGGGGGTGAGAGCAAGGTAATATATGAGAAGAGTTTTTCTAAATGTAGGTGGTGACTGAGATTGCAGAGATAAGGGATGTAGGCGCATGTGAGAGTTCCAGCGAGGGAAACAAAGAGTAGAGGGAATGAGAATAGGGTAGACCCAATGCAACCATGCATAATAAAACCTCCAAAATATGGAATCACCCATGGTTAATGTTGAGTGTGAGAACTTGCAATGATAATGAGTAACAGTAATGGTGTCAGAAAACAACATTGTTTCACTAGATGGATACAACATCATAACATGATGAAAAGGAATGAACCTCGAACTGAATGCTTACTAGTATAAATGCTTGGAAATCATGATAACCAGTAGGTGATGTGATGTCCTTTGTCTAGGCCTTCTTGTGTACGATGCTTCCAAGTGGATGGGATGGGTGGGATGGCTCCCCATCGCGTACTCTCCTCCCTAACACCTGATCCGAGTACACACCCTCATAGCCTTACCTTATGTGGGCAGGGAAATATATTAGGGTGGGTCTGGGAATGCGAGGAGATATTGGGGAAAAATAATATTATATTAAGTTTCCTTAATATCCCCCCTATCCCCATACGGTAGTTTTCTTGATCTCCCCTATCCCCATAGGGTGGGGGTGTGAGGGTGGGAAATACTTAATATTGGATTAAGTTTTCTCTATTGTCTCCTTTTACCTACTTCCTCATGTGAAGTGGTGTGGAGAGATATTAATGAAAACATGATATTATTATAATATATCTCCCCACCCCCACATTATATTAAGTTTTCCCTAATATCTACCTCCACCCTCATGTTTTCCCTAAGATATCTTCCCTACCCCCTTACGCATATGAGGTGGTGTGGGGAGTAGGAGGAGATATTATTCTGATACCTCTCGTCACTTTCACATTATATTAATTTTTACCTAATATCTGCTTCCACCTCCACACGGTGGAGGTAGGGTGAGATATTAGAGAAAACTAATATTTTATTAAGTTTCTCCCAATATTAGAGAAAATTTAATATTATATTAAGTGTGTGGAGATATTAGGGAAACCATAATATAGTATTAAGTTTTCCTTAATATCTCATGGTGGGGGAGATACTAGGAAAACTTTAATATTACAGAAAGGAAAATACCCCCAACTCCACATATTGTGTTCAGGAAAAATAGAAAAAACATAATATAGTATTATGTTTTCCCTATTATCTTGGAGTGAGGGGAGATATCATGGAAAATTTAATATTACATCAAGGAAAGCCTCCCCTAAGTCCAAATATTAGGGAAAGATGGAGATATGAAGAAAATCTCAATATAATATTAAGTTTTCCATGATATCTAGGTGGGGGACATGTAGAGAAACATATATTAGAAAAAACATAATATAAGAAAAAATCTTTCACTACCCCTTGCTATTAAGAGATATTAAAAAAAAATTGAAGGTGATTATAAAAGTGGAAATGGGGAAGATATTGGAAAATATGAGGAAACCAATTTCCAAACAATCGTGGGCATGATAAATAAGAGATATTAAGGAAAATGAAGATGGATATGAAGGTGCAGCGAGAGGATAGAGAAAATAAAGGCCCCTACCTCACTGTCATAAGTGGGCATGGGATAGATATCAAGGGAAATGAGAATGCATATAGGGTGGGGGCGAAGTGAGGTATGGGAGAAAATGAGGGCTTCACCGCCACCATCATGGGCTTGGCATAATTCTCATGGAAAGGAAAGAACACTACTACCTGATGATGCCACAGGTGAAGGATGAAGTAGGGGGCAAATCATATATAAAAGTGCGGAAAACGCCACAATTGATGGAACAGTTGATGGATGGATGGAGTGGGGTTGATAAGGAAGATGAAAAGTGTGAAAGGACACGGAGGGGTTTGTCGTTAGAATAAATAAGAAGATGGAAATTATGAATAGGTGACCGTGTTGATGTGTTGATAGCAGTTAGCCGATAGTGTTTGTCATTTAAGGATGTCAGTAAATGGAGTAGGTTAATTTGGGAGTAATTTTTCTTTCTAAGTTATTTTTCAGGTATGTTTTTTGGTAATGTAGTTTTGAATTTTCTATAGATTTAGAAGTTTGATTGATTTTTTGAGTATATGAGTTGGATTAAAATGGGGCAAAATCTCTCGATAAGGTTTTGAAATGCATGGAATTTTCATCCATACTAAACTTAGACTATCACTGAAAATCTGGCCGGATTCAAACCCATTTTTTTTTACCTGAAAAAAGAAAAAATTGCTCCCTAATTACATTGTACATTGCTCAGTCAGTAAATTGGCCAGCGCCAAGAGAAAACATGAGATATTGTAAATTGGCTGTTTGTGCAAATGAAAATATCAAATCGTGTTAGCCATTTGAGGGTGTTAGTGAATTGGCCAAGTGCCAATAGGAGAGAGCTCATCGCAAGTTAATGCCAATGAATTGACCGTTTATGTACGCGTCTTTGTCAGGTTGTTGCGTATTTCTTTGTGATAAATAACGTATAGGTGTTATTGCCACTCTGTGCGTCCAGCCAACTTGCAGGTTGCTGGGATAACGAGAACTAAACAATTTGGTCAGAACCTGGGATAACGAGAACTAAACAATTTGGTCAGGACGCGCCAAAGGGTTTTATGCTTCACGTAGGCTAAATGTTTTAGGTTTTGATTTTTTATGGAATATTTTTTAGAAATTTGGTTAGAAATTCTTCGATATGTACATTTAAGTTACTAATTTTATATAATTTGAGTTTTTCAGGAATTTTTAGTATGCAATTTAAACAATAAAAATTAGTAATTTTGTCTAAATTTATATCGTCCTACTAAATAAAAAGAATCAAAACATATAACAGTAAAATTTAAGCATTAGTTAACATGACACAGTTAACATGACACAGCTTTAGTTAACATGGCAGAGGAATTAGCATGACAGAGGAAGAGACGTGGATGCATATGGATAGTGTATATTGTGTCAATTATTTGAGAGAGTACCTATTGTTAGAGATGCAACGACGAAAAGCATGTTGGTTCATGCAGTCTATTGGCCTTGTTAAATACTTAGTTAAAACTTTGTTTGAGTTCAACCATTTGTTTAAACTCCTAACAATTGTTTCATGACCTAAATTTTCAATGAACCGAAAGGTTATTCATACTGTGAATAAACAAGATTTAATTGCTACTGCATACTCTCTGGAAACAAGCGTTGTGTGCTACACACTAATTCATGCATAAAGCCATCATTAAATTAATGGTATTACTTTTTCATTGCCCTTCTTGATTAGATTTGCCCATGTTTAAGTTAACTTTTGAAAGGTAAATGGAATTTCTTTCATTTAGTTGGGCGGATTTTTTTACAATGAATGAACTCAGCACAATGAACACTCCAACTCTTTTAAACAAACCTAGACATCGAAGGCAGTCAACCATTGAACTAGTTCCGAATTCCGTCAAAGAAAAGCCCGATTGTGGCGAGACGACAAATTAATTTAATATTCAATAATGATTCGAATTATGTATATTAATCATCATATACAATAGTGTATTTTTAGCAAATTCTATACGAACATTTTATTAAAAAGCAATTAATTTTTAATAATAAATATTTATTAAAAAATAAGTACTATAATAAATATAAATATATTGTCACATCCTCACAATATGCCTAGTTGAATCTTGTAATCGTGCATTTCTTGAGGTGATGCGTCACCGCGACGTTTCTCACTTGGATTCTTGACAAGACCAAGGATGCTTCGTCTAGACTACGCCTCTTCACCTAGAGCATACCCATACTATGTTCTAGGCTATCAGTGAGTCACACTCCTACTCTAGTGAAACTCTTGTATACTTAGACAATTGTTATCTTCTTAACACTTAGTCATATATAAGCATACATCCATGAACATGAGAAGTCAAAAATACAACAATGAAACAAACAAGAGAAACTAGATATAGTGCGGGCGACACAAACCATGCCTTACACCCGACTAAGTCTTTGTTATTGCAAAATAGTTACAATATGAGCACTACCGTATCAGTTTAAAACTCGACAGAGTCAAATGACTTGTCTTACCTCACCAAGACACTCATAAACATATTCTTCACACTAAGACTATTTTTCACAACCGTCTCTACAACCTCCTGCGGTGCACCTCAAACGTGCCCTCAGCCGTAGACTTGTTGTTTCTTTGTTTCCATAGAATTCACAAATTTCGGTTCTGTCTCACACATGCCTCCAACAAACCTACATTTCCATAATTCCCCAAAACCAAGCCAAAAGAAGCTAGCCCAACTCTGTCCACTTAATCCTCCTTAAGGGAGCACACGTCCTCCCAAGTGGAGTGACTTGGCTACTTGAGGGAGCTCAGCCTATTTTTCTTCTTTAGAACTACAGAGCTCTCTTTCTCTTCAAATTTCTTCCAATATGCCTTCTTTGGTTGTGCATCCTTGCTCTTATATGGACTCCAATAATCACTTGTACAAACCATCATGTCTCTCAAGGGTGTATTGCATTGCTTCATGAATCGTCAAGCTCAACTGATTGTCGCCCCCTTCGTGAACCTGATGTGCCCATCTAGCCCATGCACCCATCAACCGACATGCCTCTTGGACCGGCATGCCCAAACTTAGTGCACCCCTCATGCTAGTGCACTCCATCCATCTAATTGAGTCGTCATCTCCTTAGGTGAGTCGATCTGAATCTCTTAACTGAGCCCCACCATGCCTTAGCTGATTTTATTTTTTGGTGGAGTGCCTAAGTCATGCGGTCAACCCTTCATCAAACAATCCATCGTCTGATTTGTGTCACAAGACACCTTGGGTGAAGTCACCCCTTGGCACTTCATGCATCCAAGGAACCCCAACTCTCCTCTATATGAATACTTTCATCTCCTCATTCACACCGGACATCATGCCTATCCAATTTGCTCTATTTCGGTCTATGGTGGAATTTTGCACAACCAAGCTTGATGTTGCAGGCCTTACGTCCCCTCCCACCTAAATTCATTGGCGTCCTCAGAAACATCCACAAAATGTGTGATCTCCAAGTCTCTACCCAAACTTGTATCTCATATGCAATGAAGTCTATTGGAAACCCCAAGTTTTGTGCCAACTAGAAACCCCGAAATTATGCCAAAGTGGAAACCTCAATATTCCTTGCAAAGTGGAAACCCCAAGTTTCCAACTCGCACAATGAACATTTGCAACCTATGTAACCACCTACACTACCCTCTGTCCAAAGTTGTGTGCGAGCAAAATTTTTGCTATGATGAAAATATGTCTCCTCCCCAACTCTATCCATGGTGTCTAAGTTGCCACTGCACCACTATGACAATCACTCTTTGTTTCACTGTTTTTGTTGTTGTCTCAACTGTTGCTACAACCTCAACTAGAACTTTAAAAATGTCTAAGTGTTGAACTTTTGTGAACTTGTTGTTGCACCCATACTTCAACCAACTCTGTCATGTCTCTGCACAATACATGCCTCAAGTCTTTCACTGGTTGAGTAGCTAATCCAACCGTCATGTCCATTTCTTGAAATTTTAATCTCCATTCCCAAAATTAGTCTTTTTTGTCTGCATCTCCTTCACTCCATCCAATTCCAAAGACTAAGGAAAGTGTCCATCATTGCCTCATCATTTCTTTAATTGTCTAATCTTCATTAAGGGGATCTTCCACAATGTCTAAGTGCTACAATTCAAACCTATAGTTGCATTTGTACTCCGACTTCCTTGCATAATTTGGCCCATCCATGCAAGGGTCTCAGACTATGGAAAGTTCTCCTCTCACCTTGTTTCACTATGAAGTCACCCCAAAGTAAATTCATCCATGACGAATTTACTCCACTATCCATCTCATGACACAGTTATCCAATCTTCCCCAAGAACTGTACATCTAGACTACCTTTGCTTCACTAATTCATCACTCATCCATGTTGTTTCCTCTACCTCTCCATGCCTTGGAATGGTTAGGATTCACCCTCAACCATGCTGCCCAAATAAAGAGACATGCTCATGCCCAAGTAATCTCTTCATGCTGCAATCACCCCAAAGTAAAGTCATCCATGGAGACTTTACTCCAATATCCACCTCATGGTACAATTATCCAATCTTCCCCAAGAACTGTACATATAGACTACCGTTTCCTAAATAATCCATCTCTCATCCATGTTGTTGTGTCTACCTCTCCATGCCTTGGAATGGTTAGGCTTCACCCTCAACCATGCTACCCAAAGCAAGAGACATGCTCACGCCCAAGTAATATCTTCATGTTGCAATCTTCATGTCCATTCAATCCTCCAAACAAAGGAAATTCCTCAACTCACCTCCTTTGGTCAAGTCATTTCAACCCAACTCAACATTTGTGATTAGTGTGGCCAATGTGCCTACACTCTTCAAAAATCCCAATGAACTATCCAAAGTTCTCCAAGTAGAATGAGCCACCTCAAATAACTTCCATGTCTTAGTTCGAGTAAATATTTCTTCCAACCTCAACCAACGATCCTCCTTATATCTTTCAGTCATCACACAATCATCTGCAATTCACCAAGGTGCACGTTGCCTCACCCAATGTCGCATACCAAAGATGAGTGGACACCACCCAAGTCACTTGGTCTGCATTATGCCCATTCAAGTTGACTCTCAATGATTCTTAGTCAACTTCTCTACCGACCTCATCCATCTACTAGAACAAAATCACCTTGCACCTGCTATAATCATTCAATATTTGGCATTGTCATCATGATTGTTAAGTCACCACCTGACTCAACAAATCTAGCTAAGTCCCCATACACCAAGGAGCCTCATCCATCCTCTCAAAATTGTCATGTACATACTTCATTGCCCACTTCACCGCAATGACATGCCCAACATGCCTTATCAAAGAGTTAGGAAGCTTCCCCCAATCCACCTCTGTGTATACATTCAAATATTCCTAATTCCACCATAGGACTCGTCCAAGAAGGTCACCCCAAGCTCTTTACACATTTGTCCAACCAAGGCATCCCAAACTATTGCAAGACTTCTTCGAATCTACACTGCTTGATTCATCCTCATGTCTTTCGGTTCTCACTACAGAAACAGATTTCACTTGAACCAACAAGTCATTCAAATTCCGTTCAAATAACTCACTACAAAAATTAGGAAATGCAATAAATTGAAATCAAATATACCTTTCAAATGACATCGTTCACTGCAACCATGGTTCAAGTCTGTTTTCATGGACCTCCTCTTTCCCAAGAAACTGACTCTCTATGTGAACTCACTTCAATCATTGTTTGTAGCTCCATAAACCTACAAGACGTTCGATGTGATACAAGGATGAGTCCATTCACCCACTTCATAAATCTGTGTAAGTTCCAAACTTGGCATGCAGTCGACTGAACTCATCTCTAATGTCTTTCCATCTCCGCACCTTGACTGTTTTCACTTCAAGGCACCATGCATCCATCTCCCGATGTGAATTCATATTGATGTTAATTGACTGTTGTAACTCTGCGAAGAGATACCACATTTGAAGGTTTCATTCTAACCATTTGTCCAATAACCCATCTCAAATAAACAGTTGTTCTCGATGATGCATGGCACAGAGACATCATGATGGAAACATGCCAAACTAACTTCTTTTTGCGAAGCTTATCTAGGTCACCCTAGGTGGTCAAATGCACCCAAGTTATTCACCTTGCTGGAACCCAGAACTTCTCCCCTTCATGATCACTTATGCAGTCACCCTCTGCCTTTTCTTCTGCGATCACTTCTTTGGTTATCTATGTGACAAGTCAAGAAACAGATCTTGCGTTCATCATCCTTTCCCAAGTGTTTGGTTCTCCAAAAAACTTTGTGCATGGTCTCTCCAAGGTGTGCACAATAGGTCTAGGACTAAATTTCATCACACATCAAACCAGTAAAGTCTACCTCTGCATTCAAGTCAGCGACAGGTTCTGTGATGAACTTTATGACGAGTTATGTTATCGCCCACCCTGTCCAAGTGCTTTGTTTCACCACAACGTTTCTCTCATCATACATAAGGTGTGCACCAAGACTAACCTTCCCACCATACTGTCAACCAAACATCTACCATAGGTCTTATGCAAAGTCTGCGATGAACAAGTTTTCTCCACTGAACAATTCACCGATTATGTGCTCAGGTTTCCTCTGCGATGGGTCAATCCGTCAAACCCTCACCAAACCTGTTCTCAAACTCTCACCAAATAAGTGCGACCCTCCCCCACCATTGTTTCATATGCAGTAGTGGTGAAGACCCAAGTCTTGTTTGATACCATCTATGGTCAAGATAGTGGTGAATAACTCCCAACCCTTAAAATCTACAACGAATCCACTCTAATACCATATTTCACGTCCTCACAGTGTGCCTAGCTGAATCTTGCAATCATGAACCACTTGAGGTTGTGCAGCACCGTGACGTTTCTCACTTGGCTACATGGAAACACCAAGGACACTTTGTTCGGACTACACCTCTTCATATAGAGCATACCCATATTGTTGGAAATATTGTTGTCATTGATGTTAGATATAGGGGGAGCCTGCAAATTCCCAAGATAGATATTACAATCCTACATATGTCCAAGATAAATATTGAAATACAGAGATTGTTGAAAGTATTAATTTTTTATTTTTTATTATAAGTTTGGATACCCTATCTTTGAAGGAATTTTTACCCTACATACCTAGCTCAAATGCGAGTACAAATTATATGGTTGGAAATTATTATGAGACCTTTCCAATGGTATATGGAATTTCCTTTAACTCCCTAGGGATTAGGAGTTATGAATTTTTTCCGTCCGAAAAAACAACTAGAAAATTGAGGTCAACTTAGCCAATCTTTATAGGTTGGCCCTAAAAGTGGGGACATGATTACTATAAATACAGGATAGATTTTTGCGTTTGTAGAGTAACTAAGCAAGATATCAATCTAGGTGTGTGAAAATTTGATCTAAGTTGAGCTAAAGGTGTTGGGGTGTTTTTCTGAGATCTAAAGTTGTGCAAGAGAAGTCTAAGGGATTTTCTTGAGGTGTTTATTGTTATCAAGGTGCAATATGAAGGAATGAAGGTCTGTGATGTTGTTGTGTGCATTGTTTTGAGGTTGTGATATTGTCGTCAGTGATTACATTCCAGGAATGATTCTATGAGGATTTATAGGGTGTGAAGGATTGTTTTTGGAATGAAGCATGCAGGTGAAGTTAGAAGTACTATGTATATGAATATCTTGGATTGGTGTCTACACATATCTTAGCGAGTTGGTGCTCAATTGAGGAGATTCGTGTCTCCAATAGGTTAGTGCATAAATATTGTTTAGATGGTGCTAACTTGAGGATATTGGTGTCTCCAGTAGGTTGGTGCCTACATATTACTGATTTGGTATTCAGTTAAGGAGATTGGTGTCTCAAGTAGATTGTTTCCTACAATATTTGTAGTAGTAGGTTGGTGCCTATATGAATTTATAAAGATAAGTTTTATGGTTTTCTCCTAATTGGGTTTTCATGTTAAACTTTGTGCAATGTGATTTGATTTCATATGTGATTATTGTTTCTCATATAATGAATGATTAATCAATGGTTAAATAAAGTAAAAAAATATTGTATATTGATTCACCCGCCCTCCCCCCGCCCCCCTCAATATAAACTTAATTTCAACAATTGGTATTAGAGAACGTTCCTTCAGAGATAGTCTAACCATTGGAAGGTATATATCAGGAGCACACATGGCTAGTCAAGAAGGTTTCTTCACAAACAAGGGTCCATTGTTTAGTAGAACAAACTATGCATTATGGAGTACAACAATGCGAACTTATCTAATGAATCTTGGGTTTGATATTTGGAAATCATATGTGAATCGTTATACAACCCCCAAAAATCCACAAATAGATGTGGTTGGGAAGAAGCCTAACAAACATAATGCAAAGGCCTTGAATTTTATATTGAGTGTTCTATCAGAATAATAATTTGTCAAGGTGATGCATTGTAAATCGACAAAATATATTTGGGACAAACTTCAAACTATATATGAAGGCGATGACAAGGTGAAGAAATAAAAGCTCCAAACTCATAGAAGACAGTTCAAGAATTTGAAAATAAAAGACAAAGAAAATGTTGCAGCCTATTTTTTTCGAGTGGATGAAATTGTCAACACTATCAGAGGACTTGGTGAGGAGGTTGAAGAATTAATGATTGTGCAAAAAGTGCTCAGGTCTCTCCACTTAAGATTTGATGCCAAAGTTTGTGCCATTGAAGAAATAAAGAATCTTGAGAAACTAACAATGGATGTGTTGCATGGGATTCTCACTCCATATGAGATGAGGATAGAAAAAAAAATCCAACATGAAGGAAGCAACTTTCAAATCATCAAATAAGACAAAAGTACATAAATTATATGATTGTTCGATCCATGAATTAAATATAAAATAAGCACAACTTCTGTGAAAGCTAAAACACAAAGTTAAGCTCCTGTTCATATCTTTTAATTTTGGTAGAGTAGGGAATTTTGTTGCTAAATGCCCATATGCAAAAAGGGAAGAGAGCGATGATGAGGATAATAATTTCAAAGAAGAACAGAATAATAGAAGAAAATATTTACGTCGGAGGCATACACCTATTGGAAATGGCCAGAATTAGTGGTCTTTTAAACAAAGATGAGATTTTAATGGCCACGATTTCATATTCTCATAATATTCTTAGTCGTCACACTAAATGAAAGGTTGTCATTTCAAGCATTAACTTCCTTGTATAACAAAAAATGGGTGATTAAGGTGATTAGTATAACAATGACTATTCAATATAGATTTAGGTGTTTGACATCTTTTAAATTTTTTACTTTACTTTGGTTTCTAAGTTTTTTACTGTAATTTGATTTTTTAATTGTATTTATGTTCTTTTTATGGCGGCTTCTTTACGGAGTGGTGAGTGGGTGACTGGGGCGGTTTTGTTTCATATACTTCGTGTGGTAACATTTGTCTACAGACTCTGCATGTTCTTTTCATATACCTTGTGTTGTAATGTTTATCTGCATAGTGGAACCGCATGCGAGTTCTATAAATATATGATACGGAATATTTTGTTTGAAGATGAGACCAGGTGGGTTACTAAAGAAGGATGGGATTTTCATTGTTCTAAGAGTTTTGGCGCTTTAAATTCAGAATTTTCTTTTGTGAATTGAGTAGTATATTAGATTTAGATCGAGACATCGGATTTATCATATCTAGCTTGTGACTTGTTCACCAGCATAAACGTGGCTTGCGTACAATCTAAAACCCTTTTTACTATTCAATTTTATTGATATATGGGAAACATTTTATAGTAAGCATGAAGGCATCACACATAAAAAATAAATGTTGATTGACTTCCATTCACCAAGTTGAGTCTCTCTTAGGTCCTTTCGATAGGAGGACATAGTATTGCATTCATTAATTAAGAAAATTTGTAACAAGTGCAAATTTGAAGCGCATACATGAGCGTATGTAATGAAACCCTAACCAATTGTATAACAAAATCTCTGTCATAGATTTTGTTTCTTGTAAACTGTAAAATATTAGAAAAATATTTTTCTTCCATGAAAATTTTAGAAGAAGTTAATCCTTTTCCTCAGCGATTTTCAGCCTACAGGATTCAAACATCAGTTAAGAATGCAGTTTATGAGATCACAAGTTTTCGTACTATGTGTCCGGAATCAATTTTGCAACGAATTTTACTTTGTTTCAGTGACATTCTAATTTGACACGAGGTCCAGAGACTGTCGATGTATTGCCAAGAAACTCATATTTTAATAATCTCTACATTTATAATGAAGTCCGGGATTAAGTAGTAATGTTTGAATTACAATGTAGTTGATTTATAATTTCTCTACTGTTAAGATAATCTCATGGTTTTGAGATAATGGATAGTCAGTTATCTTGAACCATTTCATCATCCTCAAACGAGCTATGTTTTCTTCTATGTTGTATTTGTCAATCTCACCCAACCAACCGATAGAAGGCATTTTCTCTTCACCAATATTATTGAAGATCTACGTACAACATCCTTCTCTCTGATGAGTTAACAGGTTGGGATATGCATAGATCAAGTGTTGGTGTGTGTATTCTTTCTAGAGAGACACATATTCAATTTTTTTTATAGATTGGCATGTGTAAACTCAGTTGTCTGGAATGAGAAAACAATGGTTTGCATGGCCAAGACTACAGGTTGGATGGTATTTTAGGGTTTCCGCAAGCATGCATTTATTTTCTTCTTTGGGTGGCCAAAGACCTTTCCTTTTCCTTCGTTTAGAGGAAATCGGGATCCCTTCTCCTTTCCTTGTGTCATTTTAGCACCACCTGCCAATTGAGATTTTTTGTGAGTTTGGTTGTGAGCAACGCAAAGCTCTTCTAGGAATGGGATTATCTTGGATTTTTAAATATAATCACAATAAGAGTGATTGAAAAACCATCATACGGATAAGCCCGTCATTTTCCAATTCTCAATGATTTTTACATGCAAACAACTAAGAGAGTTGCATATGCCTACTGGTTCCTAGACAAGTTGCACTCCTACTACACAATTTCTCTATTTTATTGATAATTCAAAATTAAATCCAAAATCAAACAATGTATGTATAACAACATAAACGTTTCTTGAATATCTCGCGGCTTGTGTATTTATTGGTTAGTTGCTTTCAGGAATGGTTTGTTATTTGGAAATATGGAAATAACATCGATCGACATATATCAACCACTTTTATAATGTGGTTGTTTTAGTATAGACACAAAAGAGGAAAATATAGTAAGAATAAGAGTTTTTACTCTAGAGAGGATAGTATCTCATCTGAAGAAAGTGATGGACATGTTTCTGATTTTGAAAAATAAGAATTCTTCTTCATGGACATGGATACAAAGTCTACTGATAAAGAAAATGAAGACAATAAGAAAGAAAAATCAGAAGAAGAAGAAGAATAAGACATTGACGGGGAAGTGAATCTTGAAGTAAAACTCATTAGTTCCTTAGAATAAATAAACAGACTTAGAGAAAAGAATAGAAAGAGACATTGTATAAATATGAAGAAGATGATCATGATCTTGAAGAAATAGAGAAGACAATTTTCATCCTGAATACTCAACTAGAAGAGGCAAAAATGATAGAAGAAGTGGTGAAAAGTCGGCTATATGAAAAGGAAGAAAATTGCAAGAAGATAGAAGTTGAAATAGTTTCCTTAAGAAAGAAACTTGAGAAAACAATTGATCAATTGGAAATAAGCTTGAAGTTTGGAAATAGTAATGAAATATTAGATAGTATTCTCAGTTTCCAAAGGTCACCATTCATGAAGAAGGGACTTGGATAAGACAAAAAACAAAAGACCCCCGAGGGAGATGCAAGCACTAAGGTAACAACACCATCAAAAAACGAAAATGAAGAAAAACCTAAAATCTATGACAATATTCTCAAAGGACCCATCAACAATGAAATCAATAGCAGGAAAGGAAATCATGACCAACATAAATATGATTCTACCCACAAGAATGAGTTCAAAAGAGTTGTTCCACCAAGACTACCTTTCATAAATCGATACCAAAATATATTTCTTGGATATTGTTTTTCTTGCAATAGCTTTGTTCATAAAGCAATAGATTGAAAATATTATGCAGGAAGTAATCATGTGAGAGATATAAACAAAGCTTCTTATAGAACTGCAAAGAACGATTATGTGAGCAACAAAACTAGAAGTTATGATGGATTTGTTGATAGAAACTACAATTCATTTGCTCCCATACTTGACCACAATGTTGAATGTTATAAGTGAAATAACTATGGGCACATAGCATGCGACTATAGAAACAACATAATAAAGAAGGAAGAATATGGTCTTGTCAAACATAAGGAAGAATAAACAAAGGTGTGGAAAAGGAAGCAAGAAGAATATAATAAGGAAGAATGCAGACTTGCACTTTATTCTCAAAATCAAGGGAACCAATGGTACATTGACAATGGTTGTTCAAAACACATGACATGGGAATAAACCAAGTTTCTCACTTTGAAGGAAGAAAAATGAGGAAAGATTACTTTTGGGCATAATGGCTTTGCAAGGATAGCTAGAAAAGGTACTGTTAGTCTTGATAATGGAAATACTAAGACATAAAAAATCCCTATATGTTGAAGGGTTAAATAAAATTATTCTAAGTGTCAGTCAAATTTTTGATCAAGGCTACAACCTCATGTTTCATTCTAAAGGGTGTGATATAAGGAAAGCGACTTTGGGAAGATTAACATTAAATGTAAACAAAACCTCAAGCGATGTATACATACTCCATGAAGTCACAAAAGAAAAAATTCGTATGAAATAGAAGCTGGGAGTGATATCCCTATCATATTGTTAGTAAACGGAAGCACAAGCTTATGGGGGAAGCCCTTTTCCATTGATGTCAAAGAGGGATAATTTGTAGACAAAGGAATAATTACAGACAAGGGGAGGATCATAATTGACCTAGGGTTTCCATCAATCACAAAAGGGGAGATTGTTGGAAATATTGTTGTCATTGATGTCAAATATAGGGAGAGCCTATAGATGTCCAATATAAATATTGCAAGATGGAGATTGAACTGAAAGTAATAATTTTGGATTTTTGATGATCAATTTGGATAACCTATCTTTGAAGGAATTTTTACCATATATACCTATATCAAATTGGAGAACACGTTATATGGTTGGAAATATTATTTTGATACCTTTTCAATGGTATATGGAATTACCTCTATCTCCCTAGGAATGAGGAAATATGAATTTTTTCGTCTGACAACCCAACCAAAAATTTTGGGTCCGATCAACCATTCTTTATAAGTCGACCTTGAAAGTGGGGACATAATTACTATAAACATAGGATACAATTTTTCATTTGTAGAGTAACTAAGCAAGATATCAAGTGTGAGGTGCACATAAGTGATATGAGGTGCACTAAATATGTTGGGGTGTCTTTCTAGGATCTAAGGGTGTGTAAGAGAAGTCTAAGGGATTTTCTCGAGGTCTTTCTTGTTATTAAAGTGAGATATGAAGGATTGAAGGTCTTTGATGCTGTCATGTGTGTTACCCATGATTTTGGTCATCATGATGGTGTATTGATGATGGTGTATTCAAGCTCTTCATTAAAAAAATTTCCTGAGAAAAGTTACCTTCATCTCTCTCTAGAAATCACATTTTTAAGGATTGTTCACAGGCTGCTAGTATATTTGCCTGCAAGAATGCATGATTCTCGCAGGCTGCCTTAAGCTAGGGTGCGAGAAGTTCACACTGTGTTGAACTTCTAGGGTGCAAACTCTTTCTAAATAAGGGAAAAAAATGAATTCTTGAATCTTCTAGAAAGGAATCTTCTAGAAGGATGAGATGACATTCAAATGGTTATCCTAGTACTGGATTACTTGATATTTTGGGATCATTCTTATCCAAGTAACCAATTCATTATCTCCTATATATTGAGTGAATTATCATGGAAAAGGTTAAGCAAACAAGGAGAAACAAGTCTCATTGGAGAATTGGTGAAAGATTGTGTGAAGGACTGAAGCTACATCAGCTAGGAAACTCTAGCAAGTTTATCAAAGGCGGTTGATCTTCTTCATGCAAGTGAGCAAGTGTGTGTGTCGGAGCCAAGGGCCATTGAAAGGAAGTTTGCAACATCAAGGCTCAGGTTGTAATCTTTACTTTCCATTAATATGATACATTAATATGTCCCTTTCCCATAAAGTTAGTTCCACTTTATTGTATAACTCCTTGATCATATACATAGATTGACTGTTGAATAGATTGTGCTTTCTTCACTTCGGTTGGTTTGTATTGTTTTGGTCTTGGCTGTACGAYAGAACTGGAGTGAAGCAGGAGCAACAAAGACCAAAGGAAGCGATCATAAGGTATGTTCTTTGTTCTTGCCTCCTAGTACATTCAATAGTTAAAATCTAGGGAAAGAGTATTATTCTGTCTTGCTTTGTTCTAGATCCAGGTGGATCTAGGGAGATCGGTTTGTGTCTGCACTTACGGATTTATCCAATAACAAAATTGGCGACTCCACTGGGGATAATCCCTTTTTCATTGTGGCTTTTTGTGTTTTTCTGTGGCCATTTGCTCTGGTTTCATTTTCCCCCTGTCCTATCAGTCTCTGAGTCTTCAGGATATCCTGATAGAACTTCTGAGTCCAAAAGCCTTTGTCAATTTTTCTTCAATTTTTAAATTTTTGATTATGTTCAGGAATTCTCACACTGCACTTCATTGCAGCCTGCGAGAATTGGTAAGGTTCACACCCTGTCTATAGGTTTCAGTGCGAGTTTCTCGCACCCTGCTCAAGGGTCTGTTGGAAATATGGCTATAACAGAGATGACGCAGACTGTCAAGGTTGTCATTGATGGCAATCTGTTGGTTATGGAACATGCACAAGAGAACCTGTTGGTTATGGAGCACGCACAAGAGAACTGGCAGAAGAAGCTAGATGATGACAGAGAAATATCCAAGTGGGGATGTTGAGATTGGGTTCCACTCAGTGAATTGTTCTACAAGAGGAGACCCATTGCGTTAGGTTATTCAAGAAAAAAAAGGAATAAACCCATTGAAATGTTTGAAGGAAAGATCCAGTCGATTCAAGCGCCCCCATTGAAATAGAAACAGAGGAAATGGAGAACATAGATGCGACCCAATTGGCATTCCAGTTCAGCCTTCACCCATGGGGATCCTTGTTGATAAAACCAAGAAGGATACGTCTATTTCCTGTTGGCTCTCCCTTAGCCACGACCATGACTAGCAGCAGCATCAAGAAACCATTAAAAAGTTTCCTTGGGTTACCAATCAATTTTTCAAGAAACGCACGAACGATGCCATTCACAATGCGATTGGTGTGGCCAACGTCAAATGGATATAATGCACAACCAACAGAGCTTAACATTGCAAGGCCAGTGATCAGTTTTATCCCTGGGTCTAATGCAAACCCAAGAAGGGTAGGATATTCCGAGTTAGGAAGAGGATGGTCTAAATCTAGGGTTTTGCAGGGGTCCTTCATCTGCATTGACAAGTCTGGAAGATTTTTCCAGTTGGGTTTCTCTAATCACTCTGGACGGTGGCAGGAATTTCAGTCTAAAATTAGACTGTCTGTTAAGACAGAAAGAACACAGCGTTGCATGATGTGGCATGCGTAGAGGAGGCATGCAAAGAGCCAATTCAGAAAATCAGGGAGAATGTTGGCATGCGAAAAGCAGAAGAAAGAATGAAAAAAGGGAAACTGCAGTTGGAGTTGAGAAAAGCAAGGAAAAT
>ML779173.1:0-24099 GCA_009831015.1 Picea engelmannii | reverse complement strand
ATCATAAAACATCAAAAGAAGGGTCATATTTTCAATAACCCATCAAGGTCCTCACTTCTAATGTTTGGTTGGTTAATGAACATTGGTTCATCACACAATACTTTCCTTTGGCCTCTAAAGACATAAATACATCACATAACTCACATTTAAATAAATAACCTACCACCTTATTGGTGTATGCACTATTTATGTGTCACTTAATGAAATCTTACCAAAGAAGCTTAGACACCTTGTCTTTGTGAATTCCGATTTGAATTCATGCATTATGAGCATTGTTGTTGCTTGTCAATATATGAAATGGCATTGCATTTAGTTTACATACTTCATGTTTTTAATCCCACACTCACTATAATGCCATTTTCCTTGTTATCTTTTCCTTTAACACTTGCATATTTTTATTTTCTTTGTGATCTTCTTTTTTTTCAAAATATAATAAATATTTTGAGAATGTCCCATAGCTCTCTTTCACCTTCCTCATCCCAAGCCTAATATCAATGATACTTATCCATCCTATGTAGAATTAATGCTTGGAACAACAGTTTTGACACTAGGTGGGATTCTTAAGAAAGCTAGGGAGAACATAAATTCATTAAACTTGTGCATTAGGGATTATGGTATAACATCCCACTCTTTCATGCATTTTCACATGGTTTGAGAAATAAAGTGAACAATTAATATGCTCAATAAAAAATTAACATACTTAGTGTTCTTCATGAGTAGTTTCATTTAGTTTCATGTTTCTCATTAACATCTTAGCTTAAATAATAAACAATGGATGCAATCGTGCTAGATTGTCATGTCCCTAGTGGCCTATAATGTGAGTAGGGTCTTTCCATTGCTTTTATTATGATGTTGAAAGATGATCACCCTTCAACAATGGCTTCAAGATCTACTACAATTTCTTGTTTTCTAGAGAGATATATATAAAATGAACACGATCCCTATTGTGAAGAAGGATTGGGGTATGCTCAAAATATGAATGTAAGATGCATTGCTCATGCATCATATGGATACATAGATTGCGTCCTTTTTTATATTGATGCTCACAAAAAAAAATTGATTTTGTGATTGTGTTTAAAGTTTTATATTGTCATGTTTTAATATTTGAAATTCGTAGAAAAATGGTTCAATGGTTATATATATATATATATATATATATAATCCATCAAAAGGTTATATTTGAAATTACAAAATATGTTTATTATTACTTTCTATTGAAATTTCAACATATCTATAGAATTATTAAATTCTAACATTTTTAATAATTAAAAGAACAATATTTTAGTTAAAAAGTGTATAATTACCCTTTTCTCTTTTCAATTTTTTTACTAGTTTTTCAACTTTTAATCATAAAAATACTTAATAAACTTATAGTCTTCAACTTAAAGACTAAGATTAGCCCTTCAAATTGATCAAAGATAAATAGATAAATGTACTACAAACAATTAGTGTTTGTATAACTAATTATTGCCCTATCTTTAACTCAACAAGAACTGAAATTTATAGGTGTCATTGAAATATTTGACACAGTGAAATTAACCCTTCAAATTTGATCACATAGATAGATGTATAACTATTTATTGCCCTATCTTTAACTCAACAAGAACTGAAATTTATAGGTGTCATTGAAGTATCTGACACCGTGAGATTAACCCTTCAAATTTGATCACATAGATAGATGTATAACTAATTATTGCCCTATCTTTAACTCAACAAGAACTGAAATTTATAGGTGTCATTGAAGTATCTGACACCGTGAGATTAACCCTTCAAATTTGATCACATAGATAGATGGACGCTTATTTTCAGACAATTATAACGAATTATTGCCCTACCTTTAACTCAACGATAACTGAAATTATAGGTGTGATTGAAGTACCTGACACCGTGAAATTGCTAGATTTTTAAGAGATGGCTATGTGGGCATAGTCCGGACGAACATTCATTGCAGGCCTCGATCAAAGTAGAACGCCTGAATGCTTTGCTGACAATTTAAACGATGAAGCCCGTTCCCTCCGCCATTCACCTGGACTTCCATTCCATCGGTTGAACCCGTCGTCGACGAAGAGGTAATTCTTTCACAGAGTGGATTTGAAGAGAGCTGGGGCTCCCCGGTGTTAATGTAGCTATTCATCAGACCGGAAGGCCTCAAGGCTTCTTTTGCGTAAATGTTGTCTTTGTTTTGCAAAGAAGAAGCAAGCGGTGCCGTACATTTAGCTGATAAATTATTTGTTTCCCCTAATTGTTGGCTCAAATCAAAATGACCTGAATAGACAGCAAACGGTAGACGACTTCCATCCAGCATTATGTGTGGATCCGTCCTAGCTATTGTTTCCCAAGACGGCAGCGGTGGTGTCCGACTATGTGTATTAGTTGGTGATCCGACTTGACTCTGGAAACAATTGAATCCTACATCGAAGCAGCCTGATCGTTCCCTCAAAGAACTTGCCACTGTGACATCTTCCTGCGTGTTTACCTTCTTCAGAAGCACTGAACGCCTCTTTCTATCAGTGCATATCACAACAGGGGCACTTACTTCGGCCCTGCTGTGGAGCATAGAAGGACGGACGACACTCGTTGCAGCAACCTTTAGATCTTCCACTTTTCTTTCCTCTATAAAGGCTTCTCTAGATCCTATCTTATTTTCTGTCTTCTCTAACGGGCATGGTAAACTCTTAGGCACAGACTGATATATTCTATCTGCTCTTCTTGTGGCCGAAACGCTATCTATAACTGCTGCGCCGTCGTTTCGAATAGTATTACAGGACGAGCACTTTAACTCTGATATAGAGGATGGTCTGTCCAGTTCATCTATAGAAGATTTTGCTTTGCTCATGAGCCAGTCTATTACTTTGCTTGGCTGATCAAGGCCTAATCTATCTTGTAGATTATATAATTGAATCGCTGTGGAGAGAGCAAGCCTCACCCTTCGATCGCGATGTCCTTTCACGGTATTCACTTTGCTGTGACGATCTTTAGTTGTAGAAGAGCGAACTTTCAATGCCTTGGAAGCATGGGCGCAGAGATACTGACTGGATCCTGCACTGATATCAAGATTGGCTCTTGCACTGTTTGACTGCGCTTTCGGGGGTAATTGTTCTACATCCATATCAACATACGCCTTTAGGTTATTTTCATGAAATGACCGTGAAGAGTCTACGGCCTTAGAATGCAAATTTGGTTCGGCTTCATCCCATTCTTCCGGAGAAACACTTTTGAAATACCTGAAGTCAGTTACAGCATGGCCCTTCCCAGTGATAAGGAACTCATTGTTGAAAGATCGGAAGGCAGTTCTGTCAGAATCGTAGTACTTCATTTCAGTGTAGACTGGTGGAAGTATTGGCCATTCATCTGCTATTGAAATAGATCTCTACCAATGCCCACCGATGTTTATCAGTATTAATTTGATCTGGAAAATCCAATAGGTGAGTGAAACAAAATGGAAAATGGGATGCCGATGAAACTAATTAGTCCGCCATGCCTTTAAGTAGAAGAAAAACATCCGACGAAAAGGCCTGTATTTCAAGATCATGAAACGAAGAATAATAAAAAAAAGGAGACAAATTGGTACATATCACATATACTCAATGATTCAAATGTTCTTCCATGAAATGGGAAGCGAGGACCAAACTTGGAAAATATGAAGCTTCATGTCGGCAGAGAGCGATTTACATATACTACTTATATAGAATGATTTTTAATTTAGTCCACTGAAACCCTAATGCTTTATTCATTCATAGTATATCGTTGAGATGCTGCTAATCCAGAGGATAAGAGAGGATGCCAACCTGGTTAGGCCTGGTCAGTGTCTCCAGAATACTTGAACTGGTATCAGATAGGAATCCTGTAAATCTTCGACCGGAAACGCACTTCGAAGGCTTTCGGTGAATCTCGTATCCTTTTCAGGTCCATCACAGCTGCATTTCTCGGTTTAACATCGGTCTATCAACCGATCTACAATACATACCGAGATTTCCCTCGTTCGAAATGCACAGATGTAGATCTTGCTGATACTACTTCGATTACTCTTACATATGTCCAATGGCTGCTGAGATTGATCGGCCGGACAATGCCAGAAGGCCTTTTGGTTCGTCTTTTTACATCCACCCACCTGTTCCATCCGGTTATATTGGCTTCGCAAAACAAATCAGTGGATGGTGAACAAACCCTAGTCAAACGCCCATTCTCGAACCTATCACGGTATCACTTAGAAAGAAGAAATGCTCGTTGAGCCTCAGAAATGATGACGCCTGACGAATATTCGCCATTACAGCGCATCATCACAACAATACACAGCAGTGGTTCTATTGTTACACATTTGTCCTGACATTTCGTCTTCCCGAAGAACGTTTACTGGCGTTTGATCGACATTCTCGAGGTTAATATTTCATTAATTTTGGAATTGGTTGGATCGCAATATATCAATTATCACAAATTTTCTAGTCGATTTTGTTGTCACTTTCCGGTACTACGGCCAATATTTCGTTCTGTCGCCAGAAAAATTATTTTAAACGACGAACGAATTTAGTCTCACGACAAATGTGTAACAATAGAAGCGCTACTCTGTATTGTTGTGTCACTTTCCGATATTGCGGCCAATATTTCGTTCCGCCGACAGTAAAACTATTTCAAACGATGAACAAATTTAGTGTCAGATCATTATAAAATATATTGACAATCTATTACTCCGTTCCTACATATCATTCTATTCAATTACATTCGGGCGTCCGTAGTTGCTTATTTACAGGTCAAAACGCACTAATCCCCGCATAGCTGGAAAGTATATAAAAAAAATATTGAAATGTTTATAAATTTAAACGTATAGCATATTGGCTAAAAGCATGAAAATCTTCCAATGGAGTTAAATGCCTGTTGTCGGGCCAATTTTTTTACTTTGCAGACCAAATCAGATTTAAAAGGATCCTCGCAAACCGAAGCAATATATATATGTTTGTGCTCCTAAAACCCAAATTTGAATTTACAATAGAATGCAACTTGCAGCATTTTACTCTACTTGAAAGATTCGACTACCTGTGCCCAATGGAATGAGATTTAGGGTTTTCCATCGTAGATTCAACACCACAGGAGGAGAGCGTGCTGCACGAACTTTCATCATAATGATAAATATTAGTGACCATCCAATACGCCTTCGTGCCCATTCTACATTGCAAAGGTCACTTTAATATATATATATATATAGATATGCACCTAGCTCCTGCATGACTACGACTTAAATGCATTGTATCCCTACATTGAGGATTATTGGCTGCCGTCTTAGACGGAAGCACATGACTTATATTTAAGAATTTTGTCTGTTCCCCAATAAAGAGAGTATTCTCCCAATTCAAAATTGCTGTCTCTAATATGAAACATAAATTGATCACACACAAATTTTGTCTGTTCCCCAATAAAGAGAGTATTCTCCCAATTCAAAATTGCTGTCTCTAATATGAAACATAAATTGCTCACACACACCGTCAATTCAGTCACAGAATCACTATCGGTTCAGTGATCGAATGAATATCGTGCTCATTGTATAAATAATATGTATCAGCCAAAATCGAATCGACGAATCATTGCCTAAGAAACGAGGATAGGTAAGAAAAAGCCGATTTCCGGACATAACGTCGTTGGTATGGTATTCAGGGTTGGAATTTAACGGGCCCGTCAAATATAGTGAATGTTTTTATGTAACCGTCTTCCCAAACGCTCAAACTCTTTTCCACAACGCTTTTTTTTACGTTTAGATTATTTTCTAAACTATCAGAAACAGCTGCAAAAGAAGGAACCCTAATCAGAACATGATATCCAGACCTGAGTCTACACCATAGAGTTTGTTCAATAATTGTCATGAGCACCATATAATTAGTTCAATATTGTCATGACCTACGACTTGACCTGGGCTCACGCTGCCTCCACGAGCCAAGACATGCCAAATGGGTGAGTCAACATACGGTTAAGTTGGGGTACTTGGGCGTGTGATGCGATCCTAAGTACGACTTCACCGAGATGACTTGTGATTAAGGTTAACTAGTCACTTGACTAAAGAACCGGTTGGGTTGGCGTGCAATGAAGACATGGGCGGCCCACCAAAGAAATGAACGGTTGGTGAAGTTGGGTGCGATGAAGGCATGTGCGCACAAGAGATGGCTTGACAGAGGCAAAACCAAGGATGGGAGCCCACGAAAGCTTTGGGCTCCCCATCGATGAGACAGGTCGGCTAAGTAAGATAAATGTCCAAAATGTGTGAGGATGCCTTGCGATACGATTGGCCAAGGAAACGAATGGAGGCACAAGCTGGGCACCTTTAACCGAAGAGCAATGTCGACTGAGTTGGAGTGCGCATGAGATAGGGGCGTGCGCCTATTGAAGAGTCGGCTCAAGTTGCAAAAATGGATAAACGATAAAAAGTGCGCATCGACTTGCGAAAGAAGGGGCATGTTGGTTGGAATAGGTGCATCACACGGGAAAGGCATGCGTCTATATAACCAAGCGAGAAAGGCATTGGTAAATCATCCAAGGAAGGTTGGTGACTTCTCTCATAATCGTAAATTGGTGTTCTGAGGAAGCAACCAAGGAAGGAGGGCAAGCTCCCTCCCCAAGGAGCCAAGTAGACCTTGGAGGGTAACTTGTGCTACCTTGGGGAAGGTTGTATTGAGGCAGGCTAGGCGAGCTCAACTAGACAAAGGGAGTTGAGGAAGGGTGAAAGTTTGCAAAGATGACAGAGTGTCGAAGGTCGCACCGAATCTAAGGTTGCGGAAGAAAACTTGCAATGGGTGCTTCGTAGGTCTAGCAAGACCACCGAAGACAGTCAAGGAAGAAAAGGGTGCTCATGTAGTGGAAGGTCTGCGAAAGTCTTGGTGGTGACATATGGGGGCTCTGCAATTGAGTCTAACCGAGAGTCAAGTGAAAGAACATGAAGCACGCACAAACTTGGCAGGAGGTAGGGACAATCGTAGAGTTGTAGCAAAGTTTGCGAACATCAGATGGACAGATGAGTAGATCTGTTCGGCATGATGGCAGGTCTGCAACGATGATGAGTCAGGGAGCAGAACTGCGAAGAGGCCAAGTAATGCCAAGCCATGCGCTCTATGTTTGTTCTTTTGTTGTAGCAAGAGTTGTGGCTCAATTCTTTGGAAGATTATAAAGAAATGGGTTTTAGGCTGGTTTGTTCACCCACTTGTACATTTCATCTTGTTTCTTTTCTTGAATGGTTTCTTTTACTTTCGCAGCTAAGTACAAGATAACGAAAACATAACATAAGTAATAAACGAAGATGTAATGAAATAAGGCTAGTCTGAATTAAGTAGTTTGGTGTAGCTTTGTTGTCAAACGAACGATTGTGCTATCGCACGGTGACTGGGACCATTGGGTGATTCCATCACCCGACCGTAGGCTCATCAGGCCTGTAACAGATATACTTCATTCCGTTCCAATTCACCACAGTGCAAACTGGTGATAAGACATTATTGAGCACTTACCCGTTAATGAAATAAATAGAATATGCAATTTTTTTTTATAAAAGGGAGCTCTTAGCAATTTTAATGTTTTTTTTGTTAGCAGTATGGGGAAAACATTCTATATATATTTATATTATATTATAAATATATAAAAAATATATTTATAAAATAATTTATAAATATGAATAATCATTAATTAATGAAAAAACATGTCCATTAATAAAAGGGAACTACGCCCAAATAATAATTATCATATCTAAAAATTAGAAAATTCAACATGGTATCAGATCATACATAGGGTTGAAAGAAAATCAACTTGGTATCATATCTTTCAAAGCGTTTCAAAGCTAGTTAAAAAAAAAACTTTCAATGCCAGATCTGATAGATTTGCTTCAGATCTTTTATTTTTTCCAATTGTACGATCGTGGTGGTGAGCAGCCTGTGCACACAGAGAAACCACAATCATGGTCACGAGTAGCATGTGCACACAAAGTGACCACATTCCCTTTGGTCTTGATTTTCCTAATTACATGGATCAATTTCCTTAAGGATGTGAAGTCCAGAGAGTCTCACATGGAAATAGAATGTGAGGAGCAGGATGCTTTGAAGGACAAGGGTACATATCTCTCTTTCCTAGTTGTTCATCCTTTAGACTATCAGGAGGATTCATTAGAGCAAACGAACCCAGTGGATCTACCTAGAGATGTTTCAGTGACTAGGAAGAGGTTAGCATGGTGTCGTGACACTTTGCAGGATGCAGAGAGGCATGCAGCTCCCAATGGTATTTTCAGAGAGAGAAAATGACCTTAGAGGTTCTCGATTTATATGGTACTGATGAGTCACCTCATTGATTTCAAACCTTATAGTTATGAGGAGACAATAGGCCAACATGTTTGGAAGGACGCTTTGATGGAAGAGTATGAGTCCATCATGAAGAATGATGTGTGGGATATTATGCCGAGACCTGAGGGGAAGTCAGTGGTGACTTCCAAATGGATTTACAATGTCAAGATGTAATATCGAGAAGAAATTCTCTCAAATTGGTCATGCTAATTTGACTAAGGGAAAATGATACATTCACTCATGGGGCTTTGCTAGTGGTGAATGGCCCAGGTGTAGTATTTCTCCTTAGCCATGTTTATTTGACTAGGAGTGATAAAGACTAGAGATGCTAGATTCTATTTGATGTTTCAACATTAGGAATACATTCTCCTAGATTGGTCATGTTGATTTGTCCAAGGTAAAATGATACATTCACTCTCTGGGATTTTGTAGTGTTGAATGGCTCAGGTGTAGTATTTCTCCTTAGTCATGCTGATTTGAATAAGAGTGATAAATACTCGAGATGCTAGATGATAATTGATGTTTCATCATCAGGAAAACATTCTCCCAGATTGGTCATGTTGATTTGAGCAAGGGAAAATGATACATTCACTCATGAGACTTTGCTAGTGGTGAATGGCCCAGGCATAGTCTTTCTCCTGAGTCATGTTGATTTGACTAGGATTGATAAAGATTCGAGATGCTAGATGTTAATTGTTGTTTCAGCATCAGGCAAACATTCTCCCAGATTTGTCATGTTGATTTGACCAAGGGAAAATTATATATTCACTCATAGGGCTTTGCTAGTGGTGAATGGTCGAGGTGTAGTATTTCTCCTTAGTCATATTGATTTGACTAGGAGTGATAAAGAATCCATATGCTAGATGCTATTTGATATTTGATATTTCAGCATCTGGAAGACATTCTCCCAGATTGGGCATGTTGATTTTGTTGGTTTTCTTCATATGAGATATGATGGATATTCGATATGTTATTACAATGATGAGTGTTCCATATATATAGGGAACATAAGGTGACCATCCATGAAAGGATGCGTCCCTTGAATAATCATCAACTATTTGTTATTACTATTTACTTATTATATGTTATAGTTAATAATTATATTGATAATTATTATCTCTAGAGAATGTCTTCCCGATGTTGTCCAAACATCAACACTCCCTCTCAACGAGGGAGATATTTTGCAACACACCACTCTTGTCTTTGAGATATACTAACTTCACCCTAGACTCATGACACTTATCTTTCAGTCTTGGGAGACATCTCTCTCCCACCTGAACTGAGGAGAAACTCCTTCTGTGGCTCTCCCTTTGAGTCAATTAAATGTCTCTAAGATTAGGCTCACTTTGGGTCCGCATGTAAAATCATATAACATCTTGAGTCTTTATCATTCCTTGTCAAATCACGATGACTAGGACAAAGACTATACCAAGATCTTTCACCACAGGCACACACCTATGAGTGCATGTCATCTTGATGCTAACTGACACTTGGAAAGCACTTCAAGCACCTTGAGTCCATATTATTCCTTGTCATGATCAAGGAAGGACTACGTCTGGGCCCATTTATCACAAGTGCACCTTTGTGATAAATGTATCCTATCTCCCTTGGTCTGCAACCCAATCTAGTAGAAGTTATGCCAGATGCTGAAACATCAACACTCCCTCTTACCTAGGGAGGCATCTTTCCATAGTAGTAGACAACTACTATCCAGAGACACGCAGTCTCTGCCAGTGGTTCAAAATCACCATAGTAGCAAAAAATTTGTCACACATGGCACTCCCATGTGGACTTCTAGAGGCTACTCTCTCTAGGAACACTTTGGGTCAGCTCCCCATAGTGTGAGACATCAAGGGTCAACTCCCTTGATATGTCCTCATGTTCTCTGAACATGGGATGATGGGCTATAAGCCCAAATGTACTTATTCCTTCTCGAATAAGTGTTCCACTTATCCCTTCTCGAATAAGTGTCCTCACAGATCAACTCAATTCAATTTACAAAGGAGTACGATCTGGAGAAATTTTATCGCACATGGCACTCCATGTGGACTTATAGAGGCTACACCCTCTAGAAACACTAGGGTCAACTCCCATAGTGTATGACGTCAAGGGTCAACTCCCTTGACATGTCCTCATGTTCTCTCCACATGGGACGTTGGGTTATAATCCCAACTGTACTTATTCCTTCTCGAATAAGTGTTCCACTTATCCCTTCTCAGATAAGTGTCCTCATAGATCATCTCAACTCAATTCACAGAGGAGTACAATCTGGAGAAAGTTTTCCACACATGGCACTCCATGTGGACTTCTAGAGGCTACACCCTCTAGAAACAATAGGGTCAACTCCCATAGTGTATGATGTCAAGGGTCAACTACCTTGACATGTCCTCATGTGCTCTCCACATGGGACGTTGGGTTATAAGCCCAAATTCACTTATCCCTTCTCGAATAAGTGCCCCACTTATCCCTTCTTGGATAAGTGTCATCACAAATCAAATCAACTCAGTCACAGAGGAGTACAATTTGGAGAATGTCTCAGGAAGCTGCAAACATCAACACTCCCTCTCGGAGAGGGAGGCATTCTCTGCCATGCCAAGTCTGTCACGGAAATACTTGAACTTCGTCTTGGTTTGGTAAGAACATCAAAAACCTGCTCATCTGTAGGAAGGTACTGCACCAATACTTCCTTCCTTTGCACCATGTCTCGGATGAAATGGTACTTGATCTCAATGTGGTTCTATTTGTCATGAAACACTGGATTATCAGAGATCTTCACACAACTTTGGTTACCATAATGAATGATGGTGGAATCTAGCACATGTTTAGATATATCTACAAGGAGCTTGTGAAGCCACACTGCTTCACAGACTGTCATACTTAATGTAATGTATTATGCTTCTATTGTGCTCAACGGCACATACGTTCATTTCTTGCTACACCGGGAAACCATGAAATATCCCAAAGTAAAGAAACACCTGAAGGTGCTCTTTCTGTCCACTGCGCTCCTTGCCCAATCAGAGTCAATATATTCCTGCCATATCATATTAATACTGGAAGTATATCTCAAACCATGTCAAACTGTGCCTCGCAAGTATCTCAACACATGTGTCACAACAATCTAGTGTGTCTATCTCAGCTGACTTATAAACTGGCTAAGTTCACTCACTGCATAGAAAATATTTTGTCTGGTGTTAACCAGATACATCAATTATCCAATCATTTGTCTGTATAGAGTCATATAAATTTCATCAAAATCGGAAGAAGACACACTTAGTTTCTTTAGATTCATCATCATTGGTATAACCACGTGCTTGAAGTTCAGTATCTCAAACTTCTTCAATATCTCAATTGTGTACTTTCCCTGGATCGGGAAGATCTCATCAGTTCTCTGCCACAACACTAGTCCTAAGAAGTAGTGAATCATACCAAGGTCCTTCATCTCGAACTCATAGGCCAACACATACTTGCATTCACTAATAAAGCTCTATGTACATGTGAGGAATAAATCATCAATGTAGAAGACCAAAATCATAGCCTCACCATTAACAATTTTGTAGTATAGGTTGGGATCAACAACACTTTTTCTAAAGCCCAAACTCATCAAGTGTCCATCAATCCTCACATACCTAGCTCGAGGTGCCCACTTGAGTCCATACAGGGCCTTCTTCAACCTACACACATGAGACTCCTTCTCATGTATGACGAAACCATCTGGCTACTCGATGTATATTTCTTCCTCAATCTCTCCATTGAGAAAGATTGTCTTCACATCCATCTGACGTAGTTTCCAACACATGTTGATTTGAAGTTCAAGAGAGAATATTGTTTGAGCATGAATTGTTGTCCTGACTAATTCATCATTTAACCAAACAACTGATTCATCATTTAACCAAACCAGTGCAAGGGACTCCATTGATCTGCGGACATGTCATAACATTCCCTTCTCTAACTAGTGCTCTTATTGGCCAAGCACGACCAAAGATCCTTGTTCTTACTTGAGAAGTTCGGTCGGTCTGACCTTATCACTTAAAACTTTCAACGACCTTTTGCATTTTAGCCTTTTCCATATAGAATGGATTTGAAAGGAACTCTAGATATTCTTCAAACCACGTTTTATTCTTGATTGCTTTACAATCCTGTGTAATGATCCAGGTAAAGATGTGATTCTTGCATTTGCGGGTGTTGCCTCTGCATAGGAGTGCAAAGCCACCAATCCAAGAAGACAATATGTCCAAACATCCTTTCCAAAATCCATTGCTAAATAACCTTCAACAATAGCTCCAAATGGGATTTCGCTCTGAATTGAGATCTTCAACGAAGATTCTAACTTCAAATTTAGAAAGTTTCGCCAAATGCCTATAAATTTAGAACATATTGTAACTTGGGTTCCATTTTCGGTTACAGCTATAGAAAATTCTTCTGCTCTATATACTTCGAGTTTTCAACTTCAATTGAAGTAGTGATGGAAAAACTTATAACTTGTTGATTCAAAGGATGGAGCTACCACATCCCATTCAGTTCTCATAGCTTCAGGCCGACCATTGTTTACCGAGCATTCAATTTTTGATCAAACAATACAGGGACGAGGATTTTACAGTGCACTAGGATTTTGCAGTGCATACAGCCACAACCACTAGAAGAAACAAGTACCCGAGATCAAAGACACAAAGAAGAAAAGTCTAGGGTTTCTCAACACGAGCAACATCCAACAATTCAATTTCAGGCTCGCGTTTCTGGCATCATGGGCAACAGATCAACTTTGATCTACAACACGGTCTCTCTAACCAATCCTTGGCATGCCCTCTTTCTCTTTCTCGGAGGCATGGGCATATTTCTTTTACTTGCTATTTGTAGGCAGGCAACTCAACCACTCAATCTGACAATGATTTTCTCATCCTCACGCTAGCTACCACTCTCACAAGGTTACGAGGTCGATACCCATCTACGCCTATCATTTTTGCGCCCGTATTCATCCAAAGTGTTGCTATCATCCCTAGCATCAGTCAGATCGTTGATTCTCTTGGAAAAACAAACTCCATCGAGTTGAATTTGATTTCCATTGAATGGCTAGATGCCAAATGAACTATATATCCATACATATATATGCATAGATCCTAGTTAAACTTAGATCTTGTTGTAATAGTTTGAATGGAAACTACACTTTCACCATAGGTGATGTACAGTTAATGGTGTTTACATTAATGGTTACTTTGAAGCTCCAATAGTACCTAAGCTAAGTTAGGTTTTCATTTCCTTTTCATTTACCTAGGCCCTCCTATGAGGGAGTCAAGCCCAGTCCTACTCTGATACCATGTTGGTTTTCTTCATATGAGATATGATGGATATTCGATATGTTATTAAAATGATGAGTGTTCCATATATATAGGAAACATAAGGTGACCATCCATGAAAGGATGCATCCCTTGAATAATCATCAACTATTTGTTATTACTATTTACTTATTATATGCTATAGTTAATAATTATATTAGTAATTATTATCTTTAGAGAATGTCTTCCCGATGTTGTCCAAACATCAACAGATTTGACCAAGGGAAATTGATACATTCACTCACAAGGATTTGCTAGTGGTGAATGGCCAAGGCGTAGTCTTTTTCCTTAGTCATGCTAATTTGACTAGGATTGATAAAGACTCGAGATGGTATCACATGTGGACCTAGAGGGAGCATGATCTTAGAGAAAGTCAGTTGGCTCAGAGGGAGAGCTACAAAGGGATTTCCCTCTTAGGTTTAGCTGGGAGAGAAATTTCCCAAGACTGACAGACAAGTTTCATGAGTCTAGAGAAAAGTTTGTAGACTTCATAGACAAGTTTGGAATGATGCATAATGTGTCCCTCACTGATAGGGTGTTGATGTTTTTCCAGTTAGAAACATCTGACTCACATTCTATATATATTTATATTATATTTTAAATATATAAATAATAATGTATGAATATAGATAATCATTAATTAATGAAAAAACATTAATGGAAAAGACATGTCCATTAATGAAAGGGAACTATGCCCAAGTATATATATATATATATATATATATATTGGGTTCTCAATTGTAATACAATCATCTCTTATCATCTCATATGTTCTCATACGATATTTACTATGTGTAACTATTCTATGATAACAATATCATAAGGAAATAATTATCAGATCTGAAAATCATAAAATTCAACATAATATCAGAGCATACCTAGGGTTGAAATAAAATCAACAAATACCATAGTTGTTACTTTAAAAAGTAAAGAAATAAAAATGTGTATTTAGTATTTTTTTCTCATTAAACTGAAATGAGATAAGACTTCAACAACATTGGGACATAAAAATCGAAAAAAACACAATTTACCCTTTACTCAAATCCAAATTCATATATAAAATAATAATTGACAATGTGAAACCTTACTTGGACTGCAATCTGAAATTCTTTAGATGTATATATAATTTTCATTATGTGAAAATTTATTATTAAATTAACAACCATTACATATTATTAATCTCTATTTATATATAATAAAAATCAGAAAAAACATTAAACTGAAATCAGATAAGACTTCAACAACATTGGGACATAAAAATCTAGAAAAAACACAATTTACCCTTTACTCAAATCCAAATTCATATATAAAAATTAGAAATAATGGAGATTAGTTACGATTTAGATCATATTTGTTAGAGGTTGGTTCCAACCATCTAAACCGAATATCATCCTATATAATGTACTCCTCAATTGATTTAATATGAACACAGTGTGTCTTTTCTTTGATGGCCTCCAGGTATTTCCTCGCCTGAGAGAAGTTGGTTCCATTCCTTCTATTTTCAAGTTGGTATTAGAGTTCAAAAGGAGCTTTCTTCCTAGACTAGGAGCAGTGAGTGTGAAGGGAGATTGGCTATCTATACTGGTGTGGTGAGAATGGAGGGAAATTGGCTATCTAGACTAGTGCGGTGAGCATGGAAGTGTGGAGCTCCCAGAGAGTAGCTATGTCTAGAATACGCGTGCTTATTTGTATTGCAGAGATCATTGTTGTTGGAGAGTGTGTCAAGATTCGTTGTTGAGGGACCCAACCTACGTGGAGGGTTAACCTACAACCTTGATCATACCTCACTCATGCGCGGGACCTACATGGAGGGCTAGCATGTAACCTTGATAGGAGAAAGAGGTAGTCACACAGTGAAGATGAGTCACAGCGTGGAGACCGATGACGTGTGCAACCTGTGTGAAGGGATGACTAGAAGAGAATAGGTATATCTATGCATCCATAATTGGAGATCATTGCAAATTGAAAGATCATATCACTACTTCCAGATCCCTTTTTGAGATGTAAGTTTCATTGTTTTTCTGAGGTATCGTATCTTTTTGCGAGTTTGTTGCGTGAAGGAGTTTTCAAGGATGGTGAAACCACTTGTAGAAACTTATCTCAATGAAGCCAATACGCTAAATGGTTCGAATTTCATCAATTGGAAATTCAAGATGCAAACCTTGATGGAAGGTTATGGTGTATTGGCAAGCATGAAAGGAGATGAAGCGTGACCCGATGCAACTGCAAGTGCGATAGCGGCAACAATCCAAGATTGGGATAAGCGGGAGAACAAAGCCAAGGTATTTGAAATGAAAAATCTTGGTCAGTTATTGTCTCAAGGTAAATATCTCAGAGAAGTACTTAGGAAGTTTAAAATGGATCAGTGTAAAGTTTCTTATGTTCCAATGCAGCAGAACATGAAACTTTACTATGATGATGGTTCAAAGGAGGTAAATGATACACTGTATAGACAAATGGTGGGAATCTTGAACTATCTAACTACAACCAGACCTCATATTGCATATTTTGTTACTGTGTTAAGTCAGCTTATGGAAAAACCTCTAGAAAACCGTTGGAATGCAACGAAAGGGGTACTCAAGTATATCAAAGGAACAATTGATTATGGTATTAAATATATTGATTCATTTGATGTTGAGCTAACAGGTTACTCAGATTCAGACTGGGTTGACAATCCGGATGATCAGAGATCTACTATAGGTTATGCCTTCTGCATTGGATCCAGGATTGTTTCATGGAGAATAAGAAGAAACCTACTCTATATTTGTCATCCACTGAGGCAGAATATAAAGCATTGTGTGCAGCAACTTGTGAATTTGTTTGTTTGAGAAGACTACTTCAATATGATGGAGAAGAACAAAGGAAAGCTACGATAATCAAATGTGATAACCAAAGATCAATTAAGTTGGAAATTAATCTAGTTTACCATTCAAGGAAAAATCATTTTGATACTCAGTTTCATTTTTTTCCAGAAAAAATGCAGTTTAATGACATTGCTTTAATGTATTGTAATACTAGTGAAAATGTTGTTGATATTTTCACTAAGCCTCTTGGGAAGATAAAATTTGAACTGTCTAGGGAGATGTTAGGTATGGATTTCAATCATTTCTCCATTAAAGGGGAGACTTAGAAATAATGGAGATTAGTTGTGATTTAGATCCTATTTGTTAGAGGTTGGTTCCAACAGTCTAAACTGGATATCATCCTATATAATGTACTCTTCAATTGATTTAATATGAACGTAGTGTGGATTTTCTTTGATGGCCTACCGATGTTGCCTCGCCTGAGAGCAGTCGATTCGAGCAATCGGTTCCATTCCTTCTATTTTCAAGTATAAAATGATAATTGACAATGTGAAACCTTACTTGATTGCAATATGAAATTCTTTATATTTATTCATTATGCGAAATTTTATTATTAAATTAACAACTATTACATATTATTAATGTCTATTTATATATAATATTAATATGTCTATATATATATATATATAAACTTATATTTAACCTATTATAGTATTTTAAAAAATAAATAAAATTTGAACCATTACACTCTAAATGAAGCAATGGATTTGTCTTGTAGTTTATACCATGTCAACCCATTTGCTTGCTGAAAAACTTCACTTGAGAATCTAATGCAAGCTGTGTGAATCACTTATCAACAATTTGTCCAAAATTGACATGCTGACACAACAACAAGTAGAGTGCAGATGTGCCTCCTCTAAGCCATCGAGAAGCGAGTTTTCTCATGTTAGTTATGGGCTCAGTATTCTTATATCGAGATCATCCTCTGGGATTTGAATCTTTTAAATGATGTATAAACTTTTAGCAAGAGTGACACAATAGTAAGTATAATGTAAATTGAAATATCACTTTTGTCTAATTTTTAATGCTTATTCTAATTCTAAATTGGTTACCAACACCATCACCTTATTAATCCCTTCCGTAGGCATAGAGGGACTATAGAAATCAATAATTCATTGACCTCGTATTAGTTTGTCCTTTGACCACAAATATTTGCATAATATCTAATGTTGGAGCTAGGGAACAAAAAACATTAATTTTTCCATAATAAAAAGTACCATATATGTCATGATCTGATTGGATAATAGATTTGAGGTCTTATTGTCGGCTTTGCTATTCTCAATGTTTTATATGTTAGCATATCCAAACTTTTTGATCATATATGGTCTTTTTGAATCATATATTTTCTTATGCATTGCTTGAAGGTGAATTAATGCTAACATTAGTTCGAATGTTTGTCTTAGCATTTTCTGCTAGCTAAATTTATCTCAAGGTTTGATATGCTAGCTAATCCAAGGTTTGTCTATTTTTTATTATTATTAAGTATTTAACGTAAGTAAAGCCTCCCACACACATTCTTTCTTAAATGTTTACAGAGTGCGAGGCGCTTGGACAGTTCTGACAAACTTAAATGTTTACTTGACACACCTCAGAGCCTTAAATGTTTACTTAACATGTATATCACAGAATAGGCTAGACATGAAAAATAAAAATAAATTTGAATAATTAATTGAATAAAATTTAACAAAACATTATCACATATTAATAATGAATACCATATTTAATATTAATATTATAGGATATATATCATAAATTAAATTTATAGCTTATTTATTAATATTTTCTAGGTACAAATCTTTATTATCATAAACAAAATCATAATTCAAAATTTACATTTAAAAACATTAAAAATAATATTGAACAAAATTTAAATAATTGTTTATACTATTCTTTAAGTAAAAAGTGTTATAGCACTATATAAATTACTATAAATCTTGGTACAAAGTTATAATATTTTAAAAATTACTAAATTTTATATGTCATGATCTCATTGGATTGTAGGCTTTGCTATTCCCAATGTTTTATATGTTAGCATATCCAAACTTTTTGATTGTATACTGTCTTTTTGAATCATATATTTTCTTATGCATTGCTTGAAGGTGAATTAAAGTTAGTATTAGTTCGAATGTTTGTCTTAGCATTTTCTGCTAGCTAAATTAATCCCAATGTTTTATATGCTAGTGTATCCAAGGTTTGTCTAATTATTATTATTATCAAGTACTTAATGTACTTAAAGCCTGACACACACATTTTTTTTTTAAATGTTTACACATGGCCAAGCCCTTGGATGGTCTCACAGCCTTAAATGTTTACCTAACAGGCTTGAGAGCCTTAAATGTTTACTTCACATTTATATCACCGAACACTCTGGACATGAAAAATAAAAATAAATTTCAATAATTAATTGAATGAAATTTAACAAAACATTATCACATATTAATAATGAATAAGATATTTAATATTAATATTAAATGATAGATATCATAAATTTAATTTATAGTTTATGTATTAATATTAATGTTAAATAATATATACAAGTATATATCCATTTTAACTCTAGAGTCAAGAATGATTAATTTCTAGGTACAAACCTTTATTATCATAAACAAAATCAAAATTTCAAAATTTCAAATTTACATTTAAAAACTATTGAATAAAATTTAAATAAATGTTTATACTATTTTTTAAGTAAAAAGTGTTATAGCATTATATAAATTACTATAAATCTTGGTACAATATTATAATATTTTATAAATTACTCAGTTTCATGTATATGACTAAATTGTAGGGTGCAAAATGTATATGACAGAAGTGTTGGGTGCAAGATGTATATCACAGAACAAGTGAGACATGGAAAATGAAAAATAAAAATAAATAGAGTCAAGAATGATCAATTTCTAGATACAAACATTTATTATCATAAACAAAATCAAAATTCCAAAATTCATAATTTACATTTAAAAACATTAAAAATAATATTGAATAACATTTAAATAATTGTTTATACTATTCTTTAAGTAAAAAGTGTTATAGCATTGTATAAATTATTATAACTCTTGGTACAATGTTATAATATTCTATAAATTACTAAATCTCATGTTGTTGTCGGTCGTACTCGTGATACATAAGCATGACTATAAATGTGAACCAACGACTTTGCAATCAGTGACTCCGTAATTGTTGAGTGCAAAATGTATATGACCGAAGTGTTGGGTGCAAAATGTATGAAAAATGAAAAATGTGAACCGACCAGCGACTCCGTAATTGTTGGGTGAAAAATGTATATAAGTTGGACATGAAAAATAAAAATAAATTTCAATAATTAATTGAATAAAATTTAACAAAACATGATCACATATTAATAATGAATAAGATATTTAATATTAATATTATATGATAGATATCATAAGTTAAATTTATAGTTTATTTAATAATATTAATATAAAATAGTATATACACATATATATCCATTTTAACTCTAGAGTCTAGAAGGGTCAAATTCTATGTACAAACCTTTATTATCATAAACAAAATCAAAATTCCAAATTTACATTTAAAAACATTAAAGATAGTATTGAATAAAATTTAAATAATTTTTTGTACTTGTTTTTTAAGTAAAAAGTGTTATAACATTATATAAATTACTATAAATATTGGTACAATGTTATAATATTCTATAAATTACTAAATCTCATGTTGCAGTAGGTCAAGGTCGGGGTCGGACTCATGATACATAAGCATGACTATAAATGTGAATCTGCGACTACGCCAACCCACCACTCTATAATTGTTGGGTGCAAAATGTATACGACTAACTTGAACTGTTGGGTGCCAAATGTATATCACCGAACACTCCAAACATAAAAAATTAAAAATGTGAACCCTCTACTCCATCAACCCACAACTCCGTAATTGTTGGTGCAAAATGTATATCATGGAGCAAGCTCGACATAAAAAATGAAAAATAAAAATAAATTTTAATAATTAATTGAATAAAATTTAAGAAAACATTATCGCATATTAATAATGAATAGATATTTAATATTAATATTATAGGATATATATCATAAATTTAATTTATAGTTTATTTATGAATATTAATATAAAATAGTGTATACAAGTATATATCCATTCTAACTGTAGAGTCAAGAATGATCAAATTCTAGGTACAAACATTTATTGTCATAAACAAAATCAAAATTCAAAAAATTCCGAATTTACATTTAAAAATATTAAAAATAATATTGAATAAAATTTAAATAATTGTTTATATTATTCTTTAAGTAAAATAGGTTAATATTATTATATAAATTACTATAAATCTTGGTACAATGTTATAATATTTTATAAATTACTAAATCTCATGTTGCGGTCGGAATCATGATACATAAGTATGACTATAAATGTGAACCCATCACTCCGTAATTGTTGGGTGCAAAATCTATACGACGGAAGTGTTGGGTGAAAAATGTAAATCCGTGACTCGTTCAACCAGCGACTATGTAATTGTTGGGTGTAAAATGTATATGACAGAAGTGTTGGGTGAAAAATGTATATCACAGAGCAAGATGGACATGCGAAATGAAAAATAAAAATAAATTTCAATAATTAATTGAATAAAATTTAACAAAACATTATCACATATTAATAATGAATACGATATTTAATATTTATATTATAGGATAAATATCATAAATTTGATTTAGAGTTTATTTATTAATAGCAATATAAAATAGTATATACAAGTATATATCCATTTTAAGCGTAGAGTCAAGAAGAAGGATCAGATTCTAGGTACAAACCTTTATTATCATAAACAAAATCAAAATTCCAAAATTTCAAATTTACATTAAAAATACTATTGAATAAAATTTAAATAATTGTTTATACTATTATTTAAGTAAAAAATGTTATAACATTATATGATGATGATGATGATGATTAACGTCCACTAAGACCTAATTGGTCTATCGAATCTTAAGAGGGTAAGTGATTACTTATGATTCTTTAGAATTTTGTTTATGTCCTCGAAAAGCATTAAGAGAAGCTTTCCAAGATCACCATACTTTTGTTGAGTTAAGAGGTTAGGAAGGTTGGTAGTGTGATCAATATTTTGAAAATGAGATCTAATATGGGTATAGGCTCGACAATCTAAGAGAAAGTGTTTTTCATCTTCAACCTTCTTAGTGTCACAAAGGTGACACACTCTTTCATCCCATGGTGTTTTAGGAATTGACCAATGTCCAGTTTCACTATGGAGCTCATGAGAATTTGTTCTTATCTTAGCAATGTTTATTTTTTTCTTTACACTTGGAAAAATAGATAGATAATTTTGATCTTCTAGATTAAGGTTGATTACATCTTTATAATACCTTAATTTTCTTTTTTGCTCTAACTCTTTATCACACCACATTTTTTCCTTAAATTTTGATTTGACATTTTTTTTAATAGTATCTTTATTTTGCAAAATGGTTTCTTCCATGATTCCCCAATAGTTTAGCCAAGATCAAGCGTCTTTATGCCAGCCTCGCTTGAGTCGAGGTAGTTATGACTTTATTTTGAAGAAATTTTAGGTAGCCTCTTGTCTTCCATGTTGTTTAACTTGTTCTTATACATTAGGTGTCTAGTCATATCCATGCTCTCAATGGGGGAGAGGCTTGTTTCTATGAAGAAGATGAGATAGGGCATATTTCCTTTAATTTTGAGATTATAGGTTATAAAATTCTTTTGTATTTTCTCTATCTTTCTCCAGGATTGATGAGAGATACTACAATGTTATAATATTTTATAAATTACTAAATCTCATGTTGCGGTCGGTCGAGGTCGGACTCGTGATACATAAACATGAATATAAATGTGAACTTGCATACTCCGCCAACCGACCATTACATAATTGTTGGGTGCAAAATGTATACGACGAAAGTGGTGCAAAATATATATCACGGAACAAGATGGACATGAAAAATGAAAAATAAAAATAAACAGAGTCAAGAAGGATCAATCTTTAGGTACAAACCTTTATTATCATAAACAAAATGAAAATTACAAAATTCCTAATTTACATTAAAAACATTTAAAATAATATTGAATAAAATTTAAATAATTGTTTATACTATTCTTTAAGTAAAAAGTGTTATAGCATTAAGTGAATTACTATAAATCTTGGTACAATGTTATAATATTCTATAAATTACTAAATCTCATGTTACGGTTGTTCGGGGTCACATTGCTTGATACATAAGCATGACTATAAATGTGAACCCGTTACTCCTAATTGTTGGGTGCAAAATATATATGAGGGAAGTGTTGGGTGCAAAATGTATATCGTGAAAAAAGATGAACATGAAAAATGAAAAAAAAAAAAATCAATAATTAATTGAATAAAATTTAACAAAACATTAATGAATAATATATTTAATATTAATATTATAGGATAGATATAGTAAATTTAATTTATAGTTTAATTTATTAATATTAATATAAAATAGCATATATAAGTATATATACATTTTAACTCTAGATTCAAGAAGGATAAATTTCTAAGTACAAACCTTTATTATCATAAACAAAATCAAAATTCCAAATTTACATTTAAAAACATTAAAAATAATATTGAATAAAATTTAAATAATTGTTTAAGTATAAAGTGTTATAGCATTATATAAATTACTATAAATCTTGGTATAATGTTATAATAATTTATAAATTACTAAATCTCATGTTGTTGTCGGTGAATGACTATAAATGTGAACCCGCCAACTTACGACTCCGTAATTGTTGGGTGCAAAATGTATATGACAGAAGTGCTGGGTGCAAAATGTATATCACAGAACAAGCTAGACATGAAAAATGAAAAATAAAAATAAGTTTGAATAATTAATTAAATAAATTTAACAAAACATTATCACTTATTGATAATGAATACGATATTTAATATTAATATTATAGGATAGATATCATTAATTCTACAATCTTCCATCTTCTTAGTTCAATTCTCTTCACATTGATTTCTACAAATTGTATCCAAGATGGTATCACCAAATAATTATACCAACAATTAAGTTCTTCCAGATAAATTAACTTTTAATTAACTCAACAAATTAACTTTTAATTTTGCAAGTAAATTAACTTTTAAACCGGGACTACACTGCCATGCAACAGTTATTCTATTTCTAAATTGATTACCAGCAACATCACCATGCAAGCACCATCACCATGCGACAACATTTTTATTCTCATGATCTCAACTAACATTTTATCAAACTTAAATATCATTATTAATAAACACCATTTAAACTTTCTCACTATATATATTCAACCTAAGTTTTTCGAGATTACAACATGATTGGTGATTATAAAATAACCATTATTGTGAGATAGTTCCAATCATCAACTAAAGGTGGACTTGGCGTTGAACGAATCTCACTCTTTTCAAGATGCATACAATGTGTCATAAGTACACTATTTGTTTTTGTCATTCCAATTTTTCAATGTACCCTTCCTTAGATCGATCGTTTATATCACAAAAGAATGAACATTAATCACTTTGATATTACTCAAAGTACAAAGAACAACATATATTACCACCATAATATAGTTCAT
>ML779172.1:738189-751440 GCA_009831015.1 Picea engelmannii | reverse complement strand
ATGGCCGTTAAGATCGAGGAGAGTATGAACCGTCGGATCACTCTATGTCAGGAACATATCGTGACCGTCGGATTTCCTAACTACAAATGCATACTAAAGAAACACAATTTTACCTAACGACATATTAGACCAAGTAGATCTTAACTAACTCCTAAGTGTCTAAATATCCTAACAATATTGAGCACTTCCGAATTAATTATTTTATTAAGTAACTAATTTAAGAATGGATTTATTAATTGTAATCCCTAAGGGTCTAAGCTCTTGCAAATAAAAAAGAAACTAAGCCTAAGTCTAAGTTAGTGAGAAGACTAAAAAACATTTTTTATAAATTAAATAATGAGGGGATGAAATAAATCAATTTAAGAAATCAATGAAAATAAAATAAATCTAAAGAGTGAGTTAATACACATTGTGCAAGTAATTACCAAATTAGAATTTAAGGTAAAATTGGAGTAAAGCTAAAGGAAAGGGTACGCATAGAAGGGAATCTAGAGTCTAGTTAACAATAGTCTAACTAGGAGAGGTTTCATGTTTTAACTCAACCCCGTTTTAGAATGGTGTCGGTCACAAATGGGAAATAAAGGGAATACAGGGACAACTAAGAGTGATTTTAGGAGAAATTTTAGGAGGGGTGAAGGAAATTGACTTTTATTAAATTAAAATTGTGGACTTAATTATGCAAATTGGGGGAAAGGGTGACAAGTGTAAGGGGGGATAATTATAAATTATTTTAATTGAAAAGTGAATTAATTGTGCAAGTTTGGGAAAAATTCTATAAAAAATGGTTGAGTTGAGAGAGAGAGACGAGTTATGGGTAATTTTATGCTACATAAATTCTGACTGATTTTTCTTGTGAGAGTTGGGATACCCAACTTGAGAGAGAGAGTGGTGGCTCTACCTTGCAAGGTGAGCTAGGAGCTAGAGAATTTATGGTTGTGTGTGTGCATGGCCCCTTTGCAGCTCAGGGGTCTAAGGGGGAAGAAGAGTACCCCTAGCTTTGATTGGGAGGTACCAGTGAAGTCTCCATGGTTAGAAATCAGGGAGATGGACGGAGCGCAAGTGTGGGAGAACATCTTTGAGTTCTCGTCTTTGGTTACGATACTTATGTTGAGATTGTAAAATTGCGTTAAATTTTTTAATGTGTACTATATTTATTTTAAAATAAGTATGGATCCGTAAAATCTTTATCGATGTTCATTATTAACTATAGTGATATTTACAATGCTTATTATATTTGAATCTTGATGAATTCGCCCAGCGTTTTCATGTTCATTCGCCCAACAATACGAGTCCCTTAGCGTTTGTTTTCCCTTTAATGTCTCTATGTTTACCTTGAAAACTCTGCGGTTTTTTCATTTAAAGGTACCGTGTGTTGGGGGAAAACCTCATTTCGTTTACCTTGCAAACTCTTTGATTTTTGTCCTTTAAAAGTACCCTCTGTGTGGGGGGGAAACCTCCTTTCGTTTACAATGCAACTTCGTATTTATCCCCAATAGATGTCTTTGTGATTTTCCTTTAAAGTGCCTTTGCGATTTCTTTTAAATATCTCTGTGATTTTCTCTTAATGTCTCTGCACTTCCTTTTACAAGAAATACCTTTGTGATTTGTTCATCACCCAACATTTTTTCTCTCCATTTAAAACCCTACATTTTTGCATGTGGAGTTACCCAACAAAATTACATATCACTCAACTTAGCATATTTCTCTGCGTTTTTTTTTCATGTGGCTGGAGTTACCTAGTGGAATTGCATATCACTTAGCTTAGCATATTTCTCTACATTTTTTTCATGTGGCTCGAGTTACCCAACAAAACTACATCTCACTCAGCTTAGCATATTTCTCAACATTTTTCATGTGACTAGAGATAAACTAGTGAATTTAAAACTCACTCAGATTTAGCCAAGTTTTCCTTGCGTTTTTCATGTGGCTGGATTTACCCAGTGGAATTACATATCACTCAACTTAGCATATTTATTTGTGTTTTTCATGGGGCTAGAGATTACCCAATGAATTCCAACCTCATTCAGCTTTAGAAAATATTACTCTCTTCATTTTCATGGGGGAATTTACAAACTATGAGTTTGATTCCTTGCCCAACGATTTTCCTCTTTACTCTTTGCGTTTAATGGGAGATTACAGATCCAGTGTTTTAAATTTTCTTTCTCAGAGAATAATTATTACTCTCTGCATTTTCAGGGGGGAAATTACAACTCTATGCCCTCATTCACTCGCTCAACAATTTTACACCAAAACTTTGTGTTTTTTTCAGGAAATTATAAGCTCTGCGCCCTCTTTCACTTTCTCAACGATTTTACACCAAAAATTTGCGTTTTGAAGAGATTATAAGCTCTACACCTTCAGTCACTTACCCAATGAATTGAAATTAGTTCTTTGCATTTATAGGGAGTCATAACTCTGTGGCTTTAGAGCATTCCACCCGACGCCTATGCTCTCACCATAGACAGTGTGTATTCTCTTATACTAAAACAATGCAGTTTCTCTTATGCATCACTTTCACCACATACAATGTGTTTTTTCTTATACTATGATAGTGCATTTACTTCACCACACATTCAAATTAAAGACACCCTTAAATTTACCATATGTTTTAAGTCTGAAAATCTTTTGTGATGAGTTGAATTTCATCATTAAAATGGAGCATTATATGACGAAAAGTTTTTCTTTCTTGTTTATATCATTTTGGTCCTATTTAATTCTTCCAAGGGAATTGATGAGCCAACTTAAGTTCCTTATTTTATCATTAAAGAAAAATTAATCTTCTTCAAAATCCTTATGCATGGACCTGAAAGTTAGCACTTGAAACATTAATTAATTCTTAATTATGGATTGATTATCTTTCAATTATTTAATGGATAGAATTGGTATTTATTTATCATCCTGATATTCCCTTGGTTATCGATTCAAAGCACTAGACTATTGTGGTTTATAACTTATTAATATTTTATTGCTTAATTTGAGGTATACTATGTTCAATGATTAATGTTGTTATTCTTAATTTCCTTACTTGTTAGTGTAGGATCTTCAAAGTCATGATGATTGATTAAGTATTTTGATTCCTTGTTCCATGGAATAAAGTGAACGTATACATGTTTGAGTGATTGGATTTTTTGCGCCATGGAATAATGTGGATGTATAAATTTTTGAGTAACTAGATTCCTTGCGCCATGGAATAAACTGAATGTATAAATATTTGAGTAATTGGATTCTTTACGCAATGGAATAAAGTGAATGTATAAATGTTTGAGTAATTAGATTACATGCGCCATGAATTTTGATGAATGAGGTATGATTGGTCATATGATTAGAATTACTCGCACCATGAATTTGATGAATGATGTATGACTGGTCATATGATTAGATTACTCGCGCCATGATTTTTTTATGAATGATGTGTGATGGGTCATATGATTAGATTTCTTTTTGCGTCAATGGATAAAATTGATGAGTACTCTTGCGCACATTGAATTATGTTGCCATGTGATGAACTAAGTAATTATATTACTCGTGCTCCATGGAATAATGTCATTGATTGATTTAGTAATTAAATTATCTTGCGCCATGAGAAATAGTGATGTTGATTGATTGAGCTAGTTGGTTTTCGAATTGATTGTGTTAGTGGGATGTAGACACCTCCTTGTTCCTTAGAATAGTCACCAACCCTGAAAACTTAAATGGTCAAAATCAATCAGATGAATCCTAGGCTTAAGCATTGCTTATGTTCCCTGAAGGTCCTAAATTTCTTTAAGTTTATTGTAATGTGATGAGATGCGTCACTATTTATGTTTATTTTTCGCTATACTTTATGTTGATGCGTTGATTTCGTCGTTATTGATTACAATGATGAGTAACTTGTAATGCTTTTACTTATGATGTCATAGATTATGTGTTGCAATGAATTATGTGTTGACTCTAATTTCCTAGTCATAACAGAGGCGTCATTACATATGGTATCGGAGCGGTTTCAACCCCATAACTTGGGATTATTATGCCTTCCACTGTATTGAACACTTGATTAATAATTTATCACTAATTAAATTGAATTATGTCCCTGTAGGTAATCATTGTTAGAGGACATCATGGAGGCAGACGACACGATGATAAAGGAGGGCTTGAGACGCATCCAGTAGCATCCACACTAGAGGGGTCTAACCCCCAAAGAGAAGAGCAAGTCATTGGATAGGAGAAGATTGTTGTGTGGGATGTTGTTGGGTTTATGAGGTCATTTTATAGGATGTCATAGGCCTTGATTAACCAACTATATAGAGATGAGGATAGGGTGCTTGTAACCCCTGATGGTACACAACGTGCCCCCGATGATACTTCTAGCGTTCACAGAGAAATTGAGAAGGTCAATTTTCTCTAGTTATTGGGTTCCACGGACGGTGCAGCCACCAAGGCATGGTTGGAGAACATGGAGATGTGCTTCGCACTTTGTGACTACACCTCCAATATGAAATTCTGGATGGTGATCTTTCAACTGAAGGGGAGAGTTCTTTTATGGTGGAATACACTCCTACCACAACTGAACATGGTCGTTGAAGACGTGTCATGAGAAATGTTCGAGGAATGTTTCTGGGAGAGGTATTTGTCAGAGGAATTCATTGAGCACCAGCTCAATGAGTTCAACTCCTTGTGACATCATGGTCGTACGGTGCACGAGTATGAGGCCCGATTCATGGGGCTACTTAGGTATGATCCACATCTGAACACCGAGAAGCTCAAGGTCAACAAGTTTGTGTTCGGCCTTAATTTTAGAATTCATGTGAAAGTGAGAATCCTAATGCCTCATACATTGCATGATGTAGTCCATAAGGCCCTCATAGCTAAGGAAGAGCTGATCAACAAGGGTCAGGGAATGACTCCTACGAGACTGATGGGAGAGGCAATATCTGGTATGTAACATCATCAGACACTAACTAGACATTCATCAAGGTATCAAGGTACTCCAAGAGGATCCACGTTCATGACACCACAACAACCGACTCCTCAGTAGCGGAATCCCTACATAGAAAACAACACCAACAACAATGACATCCGCAACAACATCAATTTAGGCATGTTCAGTAGAACAAACCATGGTTTCAGGATGGTGGGACAACAAATTCTACTTTAGGGACCATGAGTAATGGACTAAAGGCCGAATTCTAGACATGTGGAGAGACACATTAAGATTTTACCATTTTACTTTTTGGATTGACAAATGCCCTCGAGGTATCCATGAGCTTGATGAATAGGGTGTTCCGCGAATACTTGGACAAATTTGTTCAAGTATTCATTGACAAAATATTTATATATTCTCGGAATATGGAAGAACATAATGAACATTTGCGATTGGAACTACAATGTTTAGGAGAAAACATATTATACGGGAAACTGTCGAAATTCTCTTTTTATCAATCGAGGATTCATTATTTAGGAAATATTATCTTCAGCGAAGGCATCGTCGTGGATCCATTGAAGGTAGAGGATATTATGGAATGGCATGTATCGACGAACATACTAGAGGTAGGGATATTTATGGATTTATAAATATATTACCGATGGTTCATCGAAGGTTTTCGAAGATAGCAAATCCAATCACAAAATTGCACAAGAAAAAAAATAAGTTTGTATGGATTGAGAAATGCATGGAATAATTTTGAAGTCTCAAGGAGATATTGATGACAACACCGATACTACAATTCTTTGACATGGATGAGGACTTCCTGGTATGCATAGACACATCCAAAGAAGGCTTAGGAAGAGTCTTGATGCAAGACGGTTGAGTGATTGCTTACATCTCAAGGAAATTAGGAAAGAATGAGCATAACTATGTGACACATGATTTGGAGATATTATCCATTGTGTATGCCCTGAGAGTGTGGAGACACTACCTGATTGGAAGAAAATTTGAACTAAAAACAAACCACTGTGGTTTGCAACACATTTTTATGCAAAGTGACTTGAACATGCGACAAAGGAATTGGTCAGAATTGCTTAGCGAATCCGATTTTGATATTACCTACATAAAAGGAACAATTAACAGAGTAGAATATGCATTGAGTCGGAGGCCACGCATATTTTTGGTGATACCCCTTAAGACGAACCTTCGAGAAAAGATTCTAACTATACAATTCGACGATGACTGGTATAAAGAGGTTAAGAAAAATATCGGACAAGACACCATGTTGGTACCAATGTTTGAAGGATATACATTGGAAAACAATGGATTAATGAGGTATAATAACCAAATTTACGTACCAACTAACGACGAATTGAGAAATTTGATCTTAAATGAAGCTCATAGAGAAGTGTATATGGCTCAACCAGGAGTCATGAAGATGAGGGAAAACCTTAAGCCCTTATTCTTATGGAAAGGAATGAAGGCAGACATAGTTAACTACGTGGCGAAGTGTATAGAATGTCAGCAAGTGAGGGTTGAACATAGACATCTGACACGATTACTACAATGACACACTATTCTAGAATCAAAATGGGAGGTCATTTCGATGGACTTTATTATGGGATTTTCGTTGATGGCAAGGAGGCATGACTTGAGTTTCATGGTAGTTGACACTCTGACGAAGAGTGAACATTTTATTCCAGTGCGTACGACGTACAAGGCACTATAAATAACTATATTTTTTATCAGCGAGGTTGTGAGATTACATGGCATGCCTAAAAGGATCATATCTGATCGAGGATCGATGTTTACATGATGATTTTGGACCAGTTTCCAAGAGGCTTTGGGAACCCAACTTAACTTTAGTACAACGTATCACCCGAAGAAAAACAAGAAGATAGAAAGAATGAACCAAATCTTGGAATATATGTTGCGTATGTACGTGATGGACCAACAAAATCATTGGGAAGAGTTCTTTCCACTGGTATATTTTGCATACAACAACAACTATCAAAGCACCATTAGGATGGCACCATTTGAGTTTCTTTATGGGTGACCGTGTCAGATGCCTTTGAGATAGGATCGAATTGAGGTTAGGGTCCTAGTAAGACCAGAAGTGATCCAAGAAATGGAAGAACAAATAAAAATGATAAGACAAAAGATTAAATAAGTGCAAGATAGCAGAAGAGTTATGTTGATGTGCATCGTGTTAACCGTAATTATGAAGTTAGTGACCGATTTTTCTTGCAGGTGAAACCACACAAGAGCTCGATTATGTTTGGGAAGGGTGCTAAACTCTCTCCTAAGATTCTAGGACCTTTAGAAGTTATGGAAAATACAGGTCCCATGGCCTATCGACTATCCTTCCCTGATTCTTTGAGGCGTATGCACGATGTTTTTCATGTTTATGTTTTGATACATTATGTTAGTGATCCTACACATGTGATTGACATGAGTTCCTTGTAGGTTTCAGACGAGGGTGCACTCATGGCAGAGCCAATTCGTATTCTAGACCATCGCATTTGAAAAATACCACATCGATTAGGTCAAGGTCTAGTGGGACAATTATAGTCCTTACTCGGCTACCTGGGAAGATGCATATGATATGTCCCAACAATTTCCATATTTATTTGATAGTTAGACATATAGATCTTGTCATATGTTTTATACACTTCATTTATATATCATACAACTTTTTGACGAAGTTTAAAACATGAGGGGGTGTATGTAACATCCCTCTCTTGCGAGCACATGTTATTGACTTATTCTTTGAGGACACTTGCATGCAAGAGATCCGATTTTAGTACATTGTTGTCTATTTTACTTATGGATTCTTATGATGATGTTGATGGATTATGATGTTATGTTATTTGACATCTATGTATTGACAGATGCTATTGACGAGTTTCCCCTGAGTGTGTAGGACACTGGAAAGATTGACGATGTCGATGGCATCAATGGACCTCCTTGAACTCTGTATTGAGTCATGGAGTGGATTGTATTGGTTTGAGTATTCCATTTATGCATATGTGACATATAATCGGGTATATTGTGATGTTGTTTATGGATGATTGACAATGTTTCGTTGATGGATGCAGGTTGACGATTGCGTGCTAATATGACTCACATAATGAGTAAAGGGGGCATGCACATCAACCAAATATTGAGGGAGAGGTGTGGCAGCGTCCCTGTCACAACCTACTATCACTCCCATCGTGGCTCGAATTATGGTTTAACGATTACCTAGTTCGAGAGATCTACAATATCATGAGGGCAGACTGAGACAATCTCTCACGAATATTTCTAAGGGGTGCGCAATAAGGAAAAGTCCTTATTCCTTAGAATCCCTTAGTCTCTCACAAGGTCGCCCAAATGGAGTGTTGACTCCAGGGGTTGGAAAACTACTAAAACTAGTCAAAGGTGAGTAGAACCCTTGGAGCACGAGGTGCGTCTTGAAGGGCACGTTGCGAAATTAAAAATTTGAATCAAAGGCGAGTGGCACCCTTGGAGCACAAAATGCATCTTGAAGGGCATGTCGCGGAATTTAAAAATAAAATGAGTCAAAGAATGTAGGTGGCCTAGAAAAATTAGAGCGAATGTTAAACCTTATAAAATATTGAGCCTTGCCGAATTAATTAATTGATTAATTAAATAAATAATGAATTTATTAATCATAATCCCTAATGGTCTAAGCTCGTGCAAATAAAAAATTAACTAAGCCTATGTCTAAGTTAGTGAGAAGACTAAAAAATAATTTTTATAAATTGAATAATGAGGGGATGAAATAAATCAATTTAAGAAATCAATGAAAGTAAAATAAATCTAAAGAATTAGTTAATACACATTGTGAAAGTAATTGCCAAATTGGAATTTAAGGTAAAATTGGAATAAATCTAAAGGAAAGGGTACACATAGAAAGGAATCTAGAGTCCAGTTAACAATAATCTAACTAGGAGAAGTTTCTTGTTTTAAATCAACCCCATTTTAGAAAGGAATCCATCATAAATGGGAAATAAAGGGATTAAAGGGACAACAAGGAGCTATTTTAGGAGGGGTGAGGGAAATTGACTTTTATTAAATTAAAAATGTGGATTTAATTGTGCAAATTGGGGGAAAGGGTGACACATGTAAGGGGGAGATAATTCTAAATTATTTTAATTGAAAAGTGAATTAATTGTGCAAGTGTGGGAAAAATTATATAAAACAATTGGTCGAGTTGAGAGAGAGGGAGACTAGTTATGGGTAAGGTTATGTTGTAGAAATTATGACTAGTTTTTCTTGTGATAGTTTGGATACCCAGCCTGAGAGAGTGAGTGGTGGTTCTACCTTGCGAGGCGAGCTGTGAGTTATCTAGAATTGGATCCAGGAGGCTTCCAGGTCCAGAAAAGGCTCAAAAATGAAATTTCTCAAAATTAGTCGAAACCAATTCCATTGTGACCGTCTCGTCGCACTGATTCTAGCCATATATTTACTTTCTCAAAAGGGCTTCGTATACGAGAGTTATCGCACTCTGATCATTTTCCCAAACAACTAAAAAGTCAAATGGAAAAAGTAAATGATGATGTTAGCATGACATCCTACTGACATCATCATGATGACATCAAAAAAGTGACATATGGCAGCAGTGGAGACATGTGACTAGGAAGATGATGCATACTTGGACCAATGGTAGAGTGACACTTGTCAATATTCGAGAAAATGTGGTGGTGCCACGTGACCTAGGCATGGGCAGCCACGTCGCACCCAATCAACAGTTGTGTGGCAAGTTTCTAAAATTTCAAGGTCCATGAGTTTTGAACCCACGACCTATGACCGAGCACAATCTTTGGTAAATTTCCAACAACCAACACGCCATGTGTGAATCTTGTTTAGACAAGCCACAATAACATTATTTAAAGTGTAATATTATGTATGACGCAAAAGGGAGGGGGTTGGGGCTAAGCCCCAGCCCGTGGTCGCTTGTCAAAACCCCATACATCCAAGAGTGGGGGCTTTCAAACATATCCTTATGCGTGTGGGAGAGGATAAGGAAGGTTCCATCGAATGCGCCCATAAATTCAGGGGCTAGCACGAATTAAGGGCCAACGCTTAAACCTTTGGGCTAGCGCTTGGCCAATTTTAGATGCATGTCACCACTATTTGAGGATGTGCACCTGATTTAGGGGGATACTCTGTGTATTTTTTAATGTTTTTTAAAAAGTGAGTTTTATTGTATGGTTTGGGATTTTTTTTATGATTTTTAGGCCTGTTAATGGAGATTTTTGCCCATTTTGGGGGATATTGGGTTCTTTTTGAGCCTGGATTTTGGGAGGAAGTTGGGGAAGGATAACCAAATTAAGATGTATAAAAACTAGACCTATTTGAGGCCATGAAGGATAGTCAGAGCAGAGTTATGCTGAAGCAAAGCAAAGCCAAAGGCATTTTTATGCAGTGGAGCTATTGAGGAGCATAACTTTGGAGGCCATTTCCGGAGGCTATACTCATCCTTTTTCAGTGTCGTCAGTTGCATTGGATTTCGGAAGTCGAGAAGGACATAGTGAGATTAGAATGGAGTCCATTTGGTTTACTTTTGATGTACTTTGTAAGAATTGAAGAATTAATAAAGAATCCTCCCCATTGAGACAAAGGCCCAAAGACGTAGGCAATTTTGTCTGAACTCCATTATCACTTCTCTTGTTATGGTTTTATGTTATTATTGCTTCAGTTCAGATCTGTATATTGTTTTATGGATTCTATGTTTCTTCATTAAATTCATCCTCTTTGCTTCAACTTCATAAATGGTTAATTAACACATACAATTAATAACTCAACCACAATCATTAAAATATCTTTCCTAAATAAGTGGTATCAGAGCTAATTGACATTTGGATTTGAGTTTTGCATGTTAACCAGGGAAAAGATACAATGCAATGAAGGTGATCTTGTTGCAGAGAATCCATTAATTGGATTAAGAAAGAGATATTCTCACACCGAGAATATGGCAACGAAAGAGGGACTTTCTCAGGATGAGAAAGAGTTCCTGAAAATTTTCTTTGATATGTCGGAGATGGTGAAAGTTTTGTATGAGGATTACTTGGAACGAAAGAGACTAGTTATTGGGAAATATTCAAAGGGAAAAAGTGAAGAGGAAGAGGATACTCCTCATATTCCTCCTTCACGTCCATCATCACCTCCTTCTTCTTCAAGTTCAAGTTCTAAAACCAATTCAAAGAAACATGTTCATAAACATAAGAATGAAATGCCATTATTAAAACTTGATGTTAAATTTGAATTACCCATATATTATGGTGAAGTTAATGCAGAGAGACTTGGCAATTGGGTCAGGCAGATGGAGGTTTACTGCAGTGTGCAACAGATCAAGGATGAGGCCACAAAAATCAAGTTGGCATCTTTGAGACTTGCAGGTACAACTCTCATCTGGTGGAAAAGAAAGTTGCAAAATGGAACACAACAAGTGGTTAATTTATTTCCATCATGGAAAAGTTTTATTTATGCACTTAGGAAACAATTCTATCCTTTGGGTCATAAAGAAAAAACATTAAGTGAATGGAAAGATTTAAAACTAAGAAAAGAACAAACAATGCAGGAGTATACAGATGGCTTTCGAAAAATGGCATTGATGTTACATATCCCTTTACATACACATGAAACTCTTATGAAGTATATAGGAGGTTTACCTGCACATATTAGAAATACTGTATTCATGTTTGGACCCACTAACCTAGATGAGGTTTATGTTCAAGCGACATACATTGAAGCAGGGAAAGCAGGTGTATTGGGGGAATCGTCTTCCAAAAAAGAGGACAAGAGGAAATGGCATGGAAATAATTCAAATGCAGTGACAAGGAAGGAAGAGAAGCCCTATTGAAAGCATTGCAAGAAAGAGGGGCATGATGAGGACAGATGTTGGCAATTGCATCCAGAGAAGAGGCCAAAGTGGTTCAAGGAAAAGAAGGGAAGGAAAATAGTGGCAGCGACAACAAGACCCATAGACTTGGGATCGGATTCAAGTGATGAATCAAAGGCCTCATTGGTTGGTATGACAGGTAAAATTGGTGAAGGCATTGATGTAGAAGTAAATTGTTTCATATAAGGGTAATCATGCGACACACTAAGATAGACACATTAATCGATAGTGGATCTCAATCTAATCTAATCTCAGAATAATTGGTTAAGCAGTTGGGGTTAAAAACACAAGTACATCATAAGCCTTACACACTTAAATGGATAAGCAATCATAATCAAATGAACATAACAAAGAAATGCATAATCAAATTTGCAATTTCATCTAAGTATGTGGATGAGGTAACATGTGATGTAGTGCCATTAAGAGAATGTGTAATGGTCTTAGGTAGTCCGTACTTATATGATCGTAAGACAATCTTCTACAGGACAAAGAATCAATATCAATTAACCAAAGCATGTCAAGATTATGTGGTTCATGCTCATTATGTTAAGGCAAATAAAACACTTCAAACAATAAAACAGTTAAAGAAGGTAGTGCAAGAAAGAAACAAACCTATAATTGTTTCAAATGAAGTAATTGATCTTAAGAAAGAACAAGAAATGATTGTTGAATGGAAAATCAATCACAGGTTGCTTCAAGATAAGTTCATGTTGTGCAAATATTACAAGTATATCAGCTCATTTGTAGTCGTCTTTTTTATTCTATCATTATTAATGTTGTCTACATGGATGATAGTGGCTTTAGTAAAATGTAGCATGGTTCAAATGGCTAACAATATGTTGTTAGTTGTCATGATTGTGTTACGATTGATCTTGATGAGACAGGTGGACGGGATAGAGCTTAGAGATAGAGGACAATTCAGGTGGCATATCTCGAGCTTGTTGATTGGTCAGTAACCTTTTGGGGACCAAAAGGTCCTTAGTGTGGAGGTGTGATCTAGAATCGGATCTAGGAGGCTTCCGGGTCCATAAAAGGATAAAAAATGAAAGTTCTCATAATCATACGAAACCAATTCCATTGCGACCATCTCGTTGTGCTGATTTCGGCCATATATTTACTTTCTCAAACATGCTCAGTATGCGAGATTTATCACACTCTAATTGTTTTCCCAAACAACTAAAAAGTCAATAGGTCAACTGGAAAAAGTCAATGATGATGTCGGCATGATGTCCTGTTGACGTCATCATGTTGACATCAACAAAGTGGCATGTGGCAGTAGTGGCAACATGTGACTGGGAAGCCCGTAGGGGTGTAGACCGATTGGCAAGTGCCGTGTAAATGGAAGGAACTATGTAAAATGAGGTCTCAAGGTCGATTCTCACCCCGATTTACTCGGAGGGCGTGCTTGCGGGCTGTGCGTTTCTCCCTAGGGGTTATAAGG
>ML779172.1:716928-737469 GCA_009831015.1 Picea engelmannii | reverse complement strand
AAAAAAAAAAAAAAAAACATGTGACTGGGAAGATGATGCATACTTAGACCAATGGAAGAGTGACACTTGTCAATATTTGGGCAAATGTGGTGGTGCCACATGGCCCAGGCATGGGCAGCCATGTGGCACCCAGTCAATAGTTGTGTGGCAAGTTTAAAATTTTTTGGGGTCCATGAGTTTTGAACCCATGAGCTATGACCGAGCACAAACTTTGGGAAAGTTCCAACAACCAACGTGCCATGTGTGAAGCTTGTTTAGACAAGCCACAATAACATTATTTAAAGTGTAATATTATGTATGGTGCAAAAGGGATGGGGATGGGGCTAAACCCCAACCCGTGGTCAGTTGTCAGAACCCCATACATCTAAGACCCCGGGGCTTCAACCATATCCTTATGCACGTGGGAGAGAATAAGGGAGGTCCCATCGAACACCCATAAATTTAGAGGCTAGCACGAATTAAGGGCCAACGCTTAGCCCTTTGGGCTAGTGCTTGGCCAATTTTACATGCAAATGACCACTATTTGAGGGTGCATGCCTGATTTAGGGGGATACCCTATGTATTGTTGAATTTTTGTTATAGATTGGGTTTTATTGTATGGTATGGGATTTTTTTTATGACTTTTAGGCTTATTAATGGAGATTTTTGCCCATTTTGGGGGATATTGGGCTCTTTTTGAGCCCAGATTTTGGGAGGAAGTTGGGGAAGGATAACCAACTTCAGATCTATAAAAACCAAGCCTATTTGAGGCCATGAAGGATAGTCAGAGCAGATTTATGCTGAAGCAAAGCAAATCCAAAGCCAGTTTTATGCAGGGGAGTTGTTGATGAGCATAACTTTGGAGGCCATTTTCAGAGGCTATACTCAACGTTTTTTAGTGACATCAGTTGCATTGGATTTATGAGGTCGAGCAGAACATAGTGAGATGATAATGGAGTCCATTTTGTGTACTTTTGATGTACTTTTCAAGAATTGAAGAATTAATAAAGAATCCTCCCCCACTGAGACAAAGGCCCAGAGACATAGGCAATTTTGTGTCAAACTCCGTTATCACTTCTCTTGTTATGGTTTGATGTTCTTATTGCTTCAGTTGAGATCTGTATATTGTTTTATGGCTGATATGTTTCTTCATTAAATTCATCCTCTTTGGTTCATCTTCATAAATGGTTAATTAACACATGCAATTAATAACTCGACCACAATCATTAAAATATCTTTCTGGATTAGTGAGCTAGAAGATTTCTGGTTGTGTGTGTGTGCGTGGCTAGTTTGGGGCTCAGGGGGATAAGCGGGGAGAAGATTAACCCTAATTTTTTATGGGAGGTACCGATGAAGTATCCATGGTTATCAAGCAGGGAGTTGGACAGAGCGCAAGCGAGGGAGAAGATCTTCGAATTATCGTCTTCGGTTACGGTACGTATGTTGAGATTATAAAATTGTGTTAATCCTTTTAATGTGTACTGTATTTATTTTAAAATAAGTATGGATCCTTAAAACCATTCTCGGCATTTATCATTAACTATAGTGATATTTACAATTCTTATTCTATTTAAATCTTGAGGAATTTGCCCAACATTTGCATGTTCATTCACCTAGCAATACGAGTCCTCTAGCGTTTATTTTACCTTTAATGTCTCTGTATTTACCTTGCAAACTCTACAATTTTTTCATTTAAAGGTACCCTGTTTGTTGGGGGAGCACCTCCTTTCATTCACCTTGCAAACTCTATGATTTTGGGCCTTTAAAAGTACCTTGTGTGTTGGGGGAAAACCTCCTTTCGTTTACCTTGCAACTATATGTTTGTCCCCAATAGATGTCTCTGCGATTTTCCTTTAAAATGCATCTGCGATTTATTTTAAATATCTCTGCGATTTTCTCTTAATGTCTTTGCGTTTCCTTTTATAATAAATACCTCTATGATTTGTTCATCACCTAACAATTTTTCTCTCCATTTAAAACACCGTGTTTTTGCATGTGGATTTACCCAACAAAATTGCATATCACTCACCTTAGCATATTTCTATGCGTTTTTTTTATGTGGCTCGATTTACTGAATGGAATTACATCTCACTCAACTTAGCATATTTTTGTGCATTTTTTTTCATGTGTCTAGAGTTACCTGGCGGAATTACGTCTCACTCAACTTAGCATATTTCTCTGCATTTTACATGTGGTTGGAGATTACCCAGCAAATTTAAAACTCACTCATCTTTAGCCAATTTTTCCCTGCATTTTACATGTGGATGGATTTACCCGATGTAATTACATCTCACTCAACTTAACATATTTCTCTCCTTTTTTCATGTGGTTGTAGATTACCTAGTGAATTGAACCTCACTCAACTTTATAAAATATTACTCTATGCATTTTCATGGTGGAATTTACAAACTCTGAGTTTGATTCCTTACCCAAGGATTTTCCTCTTTACTCTCTGCGTTTGATGGGAGAGTACAGACCAAGTGTTTTAAATTTTCTTTCTTAGAGAATAATTATTACTTTGTGCATTTTCATGGGGGAAATTACAACTCTGCGCCCTCATTCACTTGCTCAATTATTTTATACCAAAACGCTTTGTTTCTTTTGAGGATATTATAAGATCTGCACCCTCATTCACTTTCTCAACGATTTTACACCAAAAATCTGCGTTTTGAGGAGATTATAATCTCTACACCTTCAGTCACTTGCCAAGTTTTTAGTTTTTAGGGAGTCATAACTCTGCGTCTTTAGATAATTTTTTTCGACGTCTATGCTCTCACTGCAGACATTGTGTTTGCTCTTATACTAAAACAGTGATTTTTCTCTTATGCATCACTTTCACCACAGACAATGTTTTTTCTCTTTACTAAGATAGTGTGTTTACTTCACCACACATTCATGCTAAGACACCCTTAAATTTACCATATGTTTTAATTCTTCAAATCTTTTGTGATGAGTTGAATTTCATCATTGAAATGGTGTGTTATATGATGACACATTTTTCTTTCTTGCTTATGTCATTTTGGGCCTATTTAATTATTCTAATGGAATTGATGAGCCATCTTAAATTCCTTATTTTATCATTAAAGAAAACTTAATATTCTTAAAAATCCCTATGTATGGACCTGAAATTTAGCACTTGAAACATTAACTAATTCTTAATTATGGATTGATTCTCTTTCAATTATTTAATGGATAGACTTGGTATTTATTGATGATCTTGATATGCCCTTGGCTATCTATTCAAAGCACTAGGCTATTGTGGTTCATAACTTATTAATATTTTATTGCTTAGTTTCAAGTATAATATGTTCAATGATTAATGTTGTTATTCTTAATTTCCTTGTTAGTGTAGGATCGTGAGAGTCATGATGATTGATTAATTATTTTGATTCCTTGCGCCATGGAATAAAGTGAATGTATAAATGTTTGAGTAATTGGATTCCTTACGCCATGGAATAAAGTGGATATATAAATGTTTGAGAAACTATATTCCTTGCTCCATGGAATAAATTTAATGTATACATGTTTGAGTAATTGGATTCTTTGCGCCATGGAATAAAGTGGATGTATAAATGTTTGAGTAATTAGATTACATGCACCATGAATTTTTATTAATGAGGTATGATTGGTCATGTGATTAGAATTACTCGCACCATGAATTTGATGAATGATGTATGATTGTTCATATGATTAGATTACTTGCACCATGATTTTTTTATGAATGATGCGTGATGGGTCATATGATTAGATTTATTTTTGCGCCATGGGATAAAACTAATGAGTACTCTTGCGCACCTTGAATTATGTTTTCGTGTGATGAACTAAGTAATTAGATTACTCGTGTGCCATGGAATAATGTCGTTATATGATTGATTTAGTAATTAAATTATCTCGTGCCATGAACAATAGTGATGTTGATTGATTGAGCTAGTTGGTTTTCGACTTGATTGTGTTAGTGGGATGTAGACACGTCATTGTTCCTCAGAATAGTCGCCAGCCCTGAGACCTTAAATGTTCAATATCAATCAGATGAATCCTGGGCTTGAGCGTTTCTTATGTGTCCTGGAGGTGCTAACCTTGCAGGGTGGGTTGGGAAGATATTCATTTCAATATTCAGTATCTAGTTGATCAATGTTTATAAATTGATTTAATTTGATTGTGATGTGCTAAGTTGTGCCACTATTTATGTTTATGTGTTTCTATCCTTTATGTTGATGCATTTATTTCGTCATTATTTATTACAATGATGAGTATCTTGTAATGGTTTTACTTATGATGTCATAAATTATGCACTGCTATGAATTACGTGTTGACGTTAATTATCTAATGCAAAAACAAAATTACCTTTTTTGCTTCGCTTTCCTAGTTGTAATGGAGGGGCCATTACAATTTAAAAACAAAAAAACTAGAATAGACAAGAACGGAACTACATGGTTTCATCATGGTTATGTCATGATCCTTCTCAATATTTTTTTATTTTATTTTTTATTATAATATTATTTTTTTCAAGATACGCAGGGGAGAAAAATGTTGCTGCAATTCCATTTGCTTCAACTCCTATTGCTACAATTCTTATTTCTGCAACACATGTTGTTGCAATTTGAATTGTTTCAATTCTCGTTGTTTCAACTCTTGTTGTTTCAACTCTTGTTGCGACAATTCCCATTAATGCAACTCCCTTTGTTGAAACTATTATTGCTTCCACAACACCCTTTGTTACAAATCCTATTGTTGCAATTCTCATTTCTACAAATCTTGTTTCTATAATTCCCCTTGTTGTAGCTCCTATTGATACACATCCCATTGTCGAAACTCTTTTTTTTCGCAATTATTCCCATTGTTGCAACTCCCTTTGCTAAAATTATTCCCATTTCCACAGTTCTCTTTGCTACAAATTCCCTTGGCAGATACGCTTCATTTTTCCAAAACCTTTCCCCTCCCATTTCCATGGTTGCAACTCCACTTCCAACCCTCTCTCATCTCCCAAAATTCCCCTTCCATTCCCTTGTCTACAAATCCACTTGCAACCCTTAGTCATTTCACAAATTTTCCCTTCCATTACCTTGGTTGCAATTCCACTTGCAACACCACTTCATTCCAAAAACTATCAATTGCCTCATTTACATTGTTGTAGCTCTGTTTCTATGATTCACGTCGCTGCAACTCTACTTGTAGCTTCATTTTCATTTTTTTCACTTTCTTCCCACACCACCGTTGTTACAATTCCTTTCCATACCACTTGCACCATAACATCTAATGTTGCATATTTATCGCCACAACTCTACTCACATTTGTCACTTTATGAGCACTGTAATCATTCCAATTTGGGTCGATAGATGTTGCAATTGCAGCTAGGACCCTTGATGTGACCTCAACCTCCACTGATGTAAATTGAAATAGTGTCGTACTAGTACATCCATTAAAGGTAGGATATGATAGGTACACGTTCCTATCAGAATTTGCAATGAGTAATTTCTAATGGCATGTGTCTATTATGATTCCTCTATAACCACCACATCATATCATCATTGTTATATTTAGGATCTCCATGCCCACCAACCTCATTGCCAAAATTATGAATTATCTACCCTAAAAATCACATAGACCCTACAACCACGAACATTCAGATTTAGTAGAAGAAAGAAGCCATGGGAGGCTCACTAATACACATAGAGATGACTAAACCAATGTTAATTGAGGTTTATGACAACATCAAATGAATTATTAGATATACTGGCTAGATGGACTACTTGCTACGGTTACAAGGACATAATGACAAGATAGCACTAGAATTTTCCCTGAATTAGAGGGTCAAGCACTCCATAGTGGTCGAGGCACACATAGAAGTTACAAAAGAATGATTGGCATAGGTCATCGAGCTACTGAAGATAGGATATTGGTGGTACAAGAGAATAACTTCACATCCTGAAATTCTTGAGCAATTCTTCAAGGCCGAAGAAGCTTTAGTAAAGAAAGGAACATTTTTTGAATGTCGGTCTATGCCACACCCATGGGAGGATGTGGTTGTCTTTGTGCAACGATGCTTCACCTGTGAAGATCGCTATGGAACTATCAAAATATACAATATTTGGTTTCTTTACCATATATGCCACAACTATCTAATTAATATGCCCTATTTCCTATTTCAAACATTGCATACGATGATCTCACTAGTTCAAATGGAAAAGAACCCCACATAATTTGTATCCCACCACGACCTTATAAATATCTTGGTGGAGTATGCACTCCAAAAATAGGGCCACAACTAGAATAACATTGTCCAAGCACTTGTTCTACTCCCTGAAAGTGGAGTGGTTGCACTTTAGGCAACCCGACAGGCAATTCCTCCCCTTCCGACACTAGGGGAAGTCATGGTTGCAACTCCTATGCTAGGTACCAATACTGCGGAAATGATGAGTCTCACTGTTGTGACTCCTCCACTAGGGAATAATTCCAAGGATATAGTGATTCTTGTTGCTCCAACTTCTCTACTAAAGAAATCCAGGAGGTCCACTAGGAAAAGGGGTCATCCTGCTGCAGCTCTGATGAAGGACAACCATGATAGAGACATCATGGAAACTACTACCAAACCATGGAAAAATAAATTCAAATAGTTTACAAAGATTCAAACCCATTTTACAAGGAAACAAAGAACCATCCATGTAGTTGCAACTCAACGTAAAAATAAGAAAATTAAGAATCCCAAGGAACAAGCCCAGGAGGAGCTCCATGAAACAGAAGAAGCAGAAACCTCTCTTAACATACAAGAACCAGAGGAGGGAAATAATCTGGAAACCGATGAGGGTTCCCTTGGTGAATACCTCAACACTCTCCTGGAAGCATATTCAAATGAAGAATATTTAGAGTTGCAAGCCCCCACTAATCCACAAGAACTAGTGGGGACCCATTCTCAAGAACAATATCCAACCAAGAAAGAAGACCCATCATAGTCTCCAAGCCCTCAAATGGAAAATATCGAGAAATATGGTAGTCCAACAGACATATAAAAGATGAAATTTCTCATTGATACAAAAATAAGTGTAATTGCTGGAAAAAAACAAGAAACAATGTCTCTTGTTGAAATAGAAAGAGGCACTCTTGATGAATCAAATGTTTCTACAACAGAAGAAAAGAAAGAATTATAACCAAAGGCCCCTACTACCACACAAGAAATAGTAGGAGGACCTCTTGGGGAACGACCTACTCCTTCACAGGAAGAAAATGAAGCAGAAGAGGTTCCACCAAAAAATAACTCAGATAATGCAACAAACCCTAGGGTACAAGAACCACAACTAGAGGTTGCTACTCCATAAAAAAATATAACTCCCATATGGGTAAGAATATGAAACTCTGTACCTATTTATGCCTCTTTGGTGAGAGAAAAAAAATGCTAAGGATGAAAAATTGGAAGATTCAGATCAATCTCAAAATTCTCAAAGATGAGTTGGAGGAACAAACAACACCTGAGAAATCACGTTACCCTGAAACAAGTCCTCATGCTATAGGGGAACCCTTCACTAACTCACAAGAAAGATATCAACTTACAGAGAAAAAAGAGTTAGCTATAAAAAATACACATTTCATGATGGTTGATGAAGCGACCTAGACAAAACAGTGCAAGGAAACAAAGGAGCTCATGTAGAATAATATACCAGTGAGAAGAATGAGTCAAAAAGGGAGGTAATATGTGGTGTCAGTGACCCCCAGGGTCACCCTAACTTCTATAACACTGAATTATTTTTAGTTGAATGGGGAAATGAAACAATCTTGGGTTAGGGGAGATGATAGGTGCCTAAATTGGTATACTTTCAACACTTGTCTAATACCTTTTTGCTTACCACTTTTCATTGATAACTTTATTTTTTATAGTCTCCTTATCTAGTTTGTTGCATTTATCACTAAGGTATGAATCCTTCCTCATATGCCATTTTATGATATTCTTCCATGTTTCTTAAAGGAACTTGTTAGTTTCATGTACTAATACGGTTACACATGACTAATACAACAACTACAAATCCCCACTGTGGCTTCAATACATCGTTGCTTTAATTCTAGGAACAATCCAACTGGTGCAACTGCAAGCATACTCCTTGTGCTATGACTCCAACTGTTGCAATTCTAAGTGTACTCCTCGTGCTGTGACTAGCTAACCATTGTGAATCCAAACATGTTTTTAGTTATTGAGATTCCCAATGTGTTTTCTATTGCTATGAATCCAAGTACACCATTTCTATGATTCCAAATATAAATTCGTTAGTGTTGATGGTTATGAAAGAGTCTTCATAGAGGAAAGTGACAGAAGGAAAATGGATGACCAAAAGGAGAATTGGTTCTGTCACCAAATTGACACATGTAGATGTTTTCTAAAATCATTGTAATCAGATGAACAACTGGATTCTCATGACTATCCATCTGTTCCTTTGTATCATTTTAGACAAGAATCATATTGTATAAGAACCTCAACTTCCTCGGAGTTGAGGAGAGGAAATTTTGGTGATAAGCATTCGTATTCTATTGTATTTTCAAACTCTTTCAATATAATTTCTAGTTCCTCTCTCATTTGTGTGTTTATTTCTTGGTGATCATGCGATCCTGGTTTTGTAGCTCATTACCTTGCCTAAGGGGGTAGGGACCCCTCCTTAGGTAGGTACTTACTTTACATTAGCGTAGGCTTTAATATTTCAATTATGTTGATTTGTTTCAGTAATCGTTTTAATTCCTAATCTTCTACAATTTCGATTTCATAGAAACAATGCTACAATTCATGTGTGGTTGATATTAAATTAGTGTTACAAGAATACGTAGCTTTAAGATACAATTCAAGGTGCACTTGGAGCTTGGTGAAGAGGATCCCAAATAGGTTCGAGGAGTAATATATGACTTTGGTTGTAAGTAATCATTGTTTTATCAATAAAAGAAGTAATTTTCTTGTCCCAATAACATGATGTGTCGAATGTTTGCATTTGTTCTATGTTTTTATTCTACCACCTAACCCTTATTTATGTATGAAATGTATGCTTGTAGTTCTCTATTTATCTATATTTGAATGCAGATTGGCTTTGGGAGGAGGTTTGTAGTTAACGGAGAGAGGATCTACACCGGACGCAGAGTAAAGGTACAGTTACCGGATCCATCTCATTTTAATTTTCTTGCATAAGTCTGGGGTATGTTTGGGGTAGTGAGAGAAGTAGGATACTTTTATATAGTTATTGATCTACCTAAATTGTAAAACCTGGTGTATCCATAGGGGGGGTTTCCCTCTAGCAGAATTGACGACCATATTGGGGAAACCTCTAGGGTTTTAGGGGATTTTTTGGGTGTTTGATTGGTTTTATTACCTTTTGATTTTCATGCTAAGTTTACTGGGTCTTTCAAGGGGTCTGGTCACCTGTTGGTGCCACACCAGTTCTCCCTGCCCTATCAGTCAGTCTGTTTTACTTTTTTTTAAGAAGTACATAGGTGTACGCAGCCTGTTCTGGGTCACCACGCATACATATGTGCCTTGCTTTATAGACATCCCCTGTACATATGCACGATGGTTAAGTATCAATAATGTACCTATGTCAATATTTTTTTTTTTAAGAAGAGGTAGTCAACCTCTTCCTTGGCCGTCGGTCTCTGGTTTTTATAGTCAAAGCCTGGGTTGGATGTCAGTTTACTTATTTTTTTAAATATTTCTCGTGTTTACTTAGAAAGGGTTTTTAGGCGATTCGTTGAGTTGTTGATCAACTTGTTTGGTGTCTTTAGTGACTCCCTGCGATCCGCAGTGGGATAGAGGTAAGTTTCAATCTTGTTTGGTGTTTTCTTTTACTCCCTTTCATTTTCTTTAAAGAAAAAGAAAAAGAATTTATTTCAAGTTTCTTGTTTGAAGCATTTTCAAAAAGAAAAGAAAAGATATTTTTCATTTAATAGTTTGGTAAAGTAGTTAGGGTAGTTATTTTACTTGGAAATAAAAAGGAGTTTAGTTTTTAAGTTCTTTAATTGATTTCATAGAATTTAAGTAGCTCGTAGTCGAGTGAAATTTCATTTTAGTTAAAGATGTTGAGAATAGTTAGTTATGAAAATTTGGTTAAAGAGTGAATTGCAAATCTTTATTGTTAACTAGAAGTAATTTTTCTTTCAGTTTCGTTGACTTATCCTCTTTTTCGTCTCTCATACACACCACTAGTTTCACTTCCATTACCTCTAAGTTAAAACAAGCCATTTAAAACAAATGCTAATTAAAATTAATTAGACTTTATGTTTGTAGGGTCAATCAACTATTTTAGGCTAGAGCCTTGAATTAAGTTGGAGAGGAAACTCTTCAATGCTTAAAAACAAACATTGGATTCAGATCTAGGGAATGTAAGAATTCCAGTAAACATGAAATTTATTCGGGAGACCGCTATAGCACAGTGGATAAACACAAGGTCGTGTGAAGAAAGGTAGTGGAGATAACCCCTCCAAATATGAACCAAGCGTAGTGGGGAACGCATATTGATGACTTGTCCTGGGATATTGTCGGTTGCATTTGACTACGGAGCTTCGTGGACCTCGAATCCATTCGATATCCTCAGTTGTCTTTCAAACCACTTGCTCTCGATACCCTCTATAGGTTTTGGGCTTGTTACCCTTCTCATTACGGTCCACCCGATTGTCGATTGTACCTGTCTGGTGATTGTTTACGACTTGGAAACTTAGTTTCCTTGATTATAGGGACTTACACATGTGACTGCGGGGGTTAACACGGTACCTAGGGAAGATGTTGGGCCACACTTTGTAGAGTATACCCAGAGGGTGCTTCCGTGTTCGAGTTTCACTTGCATCGGTAAGTTTCTCTTGTGTTGGATGGCATAACTGTTCTTCCAACTAGATAGTGTTTTTCTTTCTTTATCTTGTAGGAACTTTTCTAGTGTGTGCTTGGTCTTACACGTTAGTTAAATCCTTAATTTTTCATTGATCATTTCACAAAGTGGAATATCAAGAGCTCTGTCGGTTGAAAAGGATTTAGGGCCTACTGCCAGTTACATTGGAGCCACCGCCACCACCGTTACGGTGAAGAATTGACCAGCAAGGGTCATTTGAGGCGACCGGGCCATAGGAAACTGTGCTTGATCCAGCTCTGAGAAGAGAGCACTAGAATATAGTTGAACCAACTATTTCTTACCTTGGAGCGGAATCTCTTGGGATTTTTAACCCTCCGATCACTGACTTGTCGATGCCGCTTTTGGTGCAATTTTTCCCTCCAAGGGTAACACATCACGAGTGTCAGATAGTCTTGCAAGAAACTATGGAAGCAAATGTGTCTACTTTGTCAAGGAGTCCTCACACTCCCTCAATGACTGACACCACTGGGTGCATTTTTCTTCCTAACCCACCTTATTCGGTCTGGACTACAATGGTCTTGAACACCTCTACTTCGAGCGGTGGTCAGATTCCTTCAATGTAGGCGACCACTACTGCGTTCACACAGAGTGCGACGGGCCCTCCATTTCCATATGGAATGCCCAGCTTTGATAGGAACTTCGTCCTCACCTACTCCACCCTACAGACAATGGGTCTGGGGGTAGGGAGCTCAAACACTCATTTGGTGGAGGCTAGATACCTCCTCCTTCCCCCTTTCTCTTTGGTTCTTTCTAGCCACCCATTGGGCCAAACAGAAACTACAGCTTGTTTGGAGCAGGCAGTCTAGGACCATCTTCCTACACCACGTTGGTGGGTTCTATGATGTTCTCTTTGTTCAACGCATTTGGTAATAACTCTTTTTTGTCAGCTTCCTTCTCGGTCGGGGGAAACCCTCATTTTGGACAACAAAGTCGTGTGCAGGGTACTATTCCTACATGGGGGGAAAACATAGGAGTCTACTCCTCACAAGGACTCTGGAGTCTGTGGAAAGGATCAGTTCCCTCATCAGGGATGCCGACCGAGGGCAACCCATTCCATGGTCAATGGAACCCTGGGCAAGGCTTAGTACCTATGTTCGTCGGATCGACATGGGGAAACCCTTTCCAGGATGTTTGGAACACAATGCATGGAGAAATCCCCGCCCAACCTTCGACATCCAATTATGGGATTCAATCAATGATGTCCCAGTCAACGTAGTATCTGTATACTGGCCAAGGCCATGGTGTCTACCAGAACCCTGGTCAACAACCTAACTTTTCCTGGCAACCTGGTGCCAGTCAAACTCCAGGCTCTCTTTTTCCTGTACATAATAATCATCCCAAGCTACCATTTTTGGTGACATTACATTTTATAGACTTTTCAAGGTTGTTAAATGACTCGATTTGTCATGATCCGCGTTGGTCGCCCATGCCAACTAAGTTTCCCTCAGACATACCAAAGTTTGAAGGTAAGCCTGGTGAGGATCCAAGTGATCATGTGACCACCTTCCACCTATGGTGCTTGTCAAACTCATTGCGATACAACTCCGTAGAGTTTCATTTTTTTTTAATGCACTCTTATCGAGGGTGCTGCAAAATGGTACATCGAGCTCGACCGCTCAAGATACTCTTACTTTAGCTATTTGGTGATGGTTTTTCTCAACCATTTCCAACTACCTATGAGATATGATGTCGACACCAAATTGCTAGGCAACTTTGAGCAGACAAAGGTCGATCATGTCTCGGATCACATCCGAAAATGGCAGTGTTAGAAGAGTTTGATAAAGGTCTAGGTCCCACTGGCATTCCTGCTAGAGTGATTCCCTAATTCTTTGGTACCTCATTTATCCAAGGACTTTGCAACGTCAGGAGTGTTTTCAGAGGAGCAGTCAATTATGAGAGCACAACAACTCGAACGGATATACTTTCAGTCTGGTTTACTTTATGAGATTTTTCCAGATGCGCCACAATCCATCCTTGACAAGGATAGACACAAGTCTGGACCACATGCTGATGGTATAGTTGGTTCATCACAAGAAAATCCCATTGATCAGCTGTAAAATCAATTGCAACATTTTTTAATACAACAGACAGCGACCAACCAAACCTCTGGTTTGGATGCTCCCTCTACTCAAACATTGAACATACACAGTGTGCATTCGATGAACCCTAAGGCCAACCAACAACCTGAAGGGAAGAAAAAGAAGTGAAATAAGAAGGGTAAGGGGGATAAAAAACCCAACAACAATGTTGGCGGGGGAAACATAGAGAAGAGGAAGTTGAAGTATATGTGTAACCTTGGCATGGAAGACCATTCGACTCACTCGTGCCCTCGACTTGTAGAGGCCCAAAAGTTATTGGTGTAGCAACAACCTGTTGTGTTAACGAACCCATTTCTACATGGGAAAAATATGACTCAAGCCTCTTCGATTGCAGATGGGGGAAGTCAGGGAATCCCCACATCTTCTAGTAATCCCTCGACCGCGAATGTTTACATGATGAAAGGTGACACTTACATAAAAACTAGGCCACACGATTAGAGAATGTCGAAAACTGGTGAAAAGGGTAAATAATTCATAAACCCATCTATTCCTCTCCAGATATAAAAGACGATAGGAGAAACAATGACATGTATCCAGAAAGGGGAGTTCAATAAATATCCCCATAATTAGAACACAAGAGTTGCCCAAAATTATTCAGTGGTGGAGGATTTGTCGCAAACCCCTTGTGTGATGTTTTCTTTGGAGGTCCTTCAGAGTTTCCTTTCGCAGAGAAAGACCATGTTGTCCACTTTGGGATTTTTTGAGACCTATAATACAAGAACTATCATGCTTGATACGATCGACTTGAAACCTTGTCTCCCTTACCACTTTTCGTTTCAGATAGTAGTGGCTCACCCCACAAAATATTTTAAACATAATATTTTTTGTACGATGTTTGATGAGGGCACCTCGACCTTCATGATGTTGTTGGTGTGTTGGAAGGCCATTGGCCAACCTATTTTTTCTCTGTCACCTACTCTGCTTACTGATTTTGACAGTCGTTCTTTCAAACCACCTGGAATCATTCCATCTTTCCCCGTGAAGTTAGGAGGGAAGACCCTGTGCATCGAATTTGAAGTGGTCGATGTGCCTCTCGACTAGAACCTTTTTTTAGGAAGGAGTTGGACCTATGAAATGAATTCAGTGGTTGCCACATTTTTTTGGCTCTTATTGTTTCCACATGAGGGAAGAATTGTAACCATTGACTAGTTGTCCTTCTCTGGGTCTGACCCTTCATCGGGGGCATCCACAGTCCCGATGATTGATAAACCTCAGCCCAAATTTGTCAATGTAGGGGTTGTTTTATGCCCACCTTTGATGGGTGCTTTCGATTACCCGCCCCATTTTGACGATGTCAAGATGATATCGGTTGTCCCCGACCAGCCTAGAGCTGAAATATTTCAACTATTGTCGTTCCGTACGACTTACTTTCACGATCCGTGCACTCTTCCTTCCCCATCAGCCTCGATCAAAGGGACAGGGCATCCTAGTATGGCCATTCCCTTTTCCACAATAGAAGTTGCATATAGTATTGTCTAGTAAACATCATTCGACTCCGATCAATCTCCTACACAGGAGTTAGATTTGGTTCTCTAGCCTATTTGGGCTCAAGGTTCCCTTGCCAATATTGATTCTTTAGACTTGGTGTTTCCCTCATATGAGGCAATTATAGAGGCATTGAATGGTCCAGACATACCCTAGGACAATATCCATCACATATCTTATTTTCTTCCGAAGTTAAGAAGAATAGAGGTAGGTGAATTAATGTTGACTATAAGTGGAGACAGGTCTTGACCTGTTAATCCTTTGGCTACACACATAGTTTATGTCGAGGTTAATATGGAAAGTATCATTGAAATTATACCTGTTGATATTTCTAGAACCCCTGGCATCACGGAGAACTTTTTCATCGCAGCAGACTGCTCCCCTGAAGAGGTTCGAATCTATATAGATTTATTTAAAGAATTCGACAATGCTTTTTCCTGGTCTTACGAGGAAATGCTAGGCATCGATCCAAGAATCGTTGAACATGAAATAACGACTTATCCTGACGCCAAGCTGGTTTGATAGACGATTCATCTAGTGAATCCTCAAAAAGCAACAAGTATTAAGGCTGAAGTAGAGAAACTGTTGAAAGTCGGTTTCATCTACCCCATATAGTTGACGCAATGGGTGTCAAACCCCATTTTAGTTAACAAAACGCAGGGTACGATTCATGTGTGTATGGACTTCCATGATTTGAACAAGGCCTATCCAAAGGATAATTTTCCCACCCCTTTCATTGACCAGATTGTCGATGAATGCACAGGCTGTGAGGTCTTTTCATTCATCGATGGTTTTTAGGGATACAATCAGATTTAGATCAAACCCAAAGACCAACATAAAACAACTTTTATATGTCCATGGGGCACATTTTCTTATCATAATATTCCTTTTGGCCTGAATAATGTTGGAGCCACTTTTCAGTGGGCCATGTATTTTTCTTTCCATGACCTTAGACATATAGTCGAGGCTTATCTCGATGATCTAGCATCACAATCTCGCAAGAGAGATGATCATCCTTCACACCTCTGACTAATCTTTGAGCGATGTCACTACTATCGTATTCACTTGAATCCAAACAAATGTAGTTTCTACATGACATCGGGTCGTCTTATAGGTTTCATAGTTTTGACAACAAGTATCATGGTCGATCCTCTTAAGGTTGAGGCAATAGTTCAGTTGCCTCCCCCTTGCATAGTCCCTCATCTTCAAATATTATAGGGGAAAGAGAAATTTCTTCGGCATTTTATTGAAAATTATGCCAATATCACTAAAGGGTTCATGCATTTACTGAATAAGGGAGTCCCTTTCTGTTGGGACAAAGCCGCTCAATGATCTTTCAAAGCATTGAAATGCGCCCTTACATTTGCTCCTCTACTCAGACCTCCCAATTATAACAAATATTTGTTATTGTACTTGGCTATTGCAGAGTTGACCATTGGTATGGTATTGGTTCAAGAGGACAATCTTCTTGAAGAAAACGTGATCTATTACCTGATCTAAGGCCTGGTTGGGATGGAAATCAACTACTCCCATGTTGAGAAGCTTGCGTTGGCTGCAGTACATGTTGTCCAGCGGTTCCATGATTATATCCTGCTTCACAAGACCACCATCGTTGCCATCGTGAATCCATTTCAATATGTTTTGATGTGACGTGTCATCAGTGGAAAAATCAGTAGATGGATCATTATCCTCTAGGAAATTGACTTGGATTTTGTTTCCGTGAAATCCTAAAAGTCGCTAGTCTTTTTAGAACTTCCGGTCGAATCAAGTGATGTTACGTCCGAAGAATCGCCGATTAAAGGAGATATTTTTTCTGATCACATCTTCAAACCCCTGATATGGAGATATACTAGTCTATCTCTAGATTTTGAAGTGCCCCGCCTCTGCTTCTCACGATGATCATCGACGAATATTCCATCAGGCACAAAACTATCTCATCCTCGATGACACTTTGTATCATCAAGATGTAGATTGTATTCTTCATCGTTTCCTTATTCACAAAGAAGAGAAACTTGTTCTTAACAAATGCCACACTAGAGCATGTGGTGTTGATTTGTATGGGTTGGAAACCCAAAAGATTCTACAAGCGGGTTACTTTTAGCCTACGTTAATCAAGGATTGTGTCGATTTGATCAAGAAGTGCCACTCATGTCATGTCTTCTCTCGGAAGATGAAGGCACACCCCACTCCCATGTTTCCTGTCATTGTTGTTGGTCCCTTCACCAAGTTGGGAATTGATTTCACTAGATGCCACTGGACTTCAACCAGAGGGAATCGTTATATCATCGTAGCGGTAGAATACTTCACAAAGTGGGTCGAGGCTATGCCAACATTAAAAAATGATGGAGAAACAACATCTCTCTTCATTTTTAACCAGATCATAGCAAGGCTTGGCATCCCGAAGGAGATTATCATTGACCATGGTAGTCACTTCGAGAACAAAATGATGTCCGAGTTAACATCAAATCCTGGGTTGAGGCAAGATCATTCATCACCCTACTACCCACAAGTGAATGGTCAGGTGGAAGCTGTGAATAAGTCACTCAAGACTATTCTACAATGAACGATCAATTATTCCAAGTCAAATTATCATTTGATGTTGTACTCAGTGTTATGGGCCTACCGAACGTATTTAAAGACTGCCACTAGTTTCTCACCTTTTCATCTCATTTATGGGCTGGAAGCAGTCTTGTCGATAGAGTGCCAAATATCATCTTTGAAATTGGCAGTAGAGTTATTACCGGACACTTCACCACTTGAGGAACGCCTATTATATCTGGAGCAGTTCGATGAGAAACGTCATGATGCAGCCTTGGCTAACAAGGCTCACAAGCAACAAGTCAAGTGTCAATATGATCGGTCCATTCGTCCTCGAACTTTCTCTGAAGGTGACGTTTTCCTGGTCTATGACCAAGATAAGGACCCCCTGGGGGAAGACAAGTTCAAACCCATGGGGTTTGGACCTTTCATTGTGAAGGAGGTCTTAAAGAAGGATGCTTATAGTCTAGTTGAATTTGAGGGAAATGCTTTGGTGGAGCCTAGAAATGGGCTCTACCTCAATAAGTATTACTCGTAGGTTGGTCACCTTGGGTGACCTCTTATACATATGTATAGTTCTTATACAGTTAGTTTTTGTATTTTTTTTTATGGACGTGTCATTTTTATGTCATCTTTTTCAATGTGGTAGATGTCAAGTGAATCGGAGGTGTTTTTTGGGTTCATGAACAATGCTAGCCGACACACTCGAAGGCTTGCTTCCGCAGCTTGGGTGATTTTCATGCCTCAAGGCCAGTTGCTATCTTTTGGAGGTATATGTCTAGGTGACGCCACAAACAATGTCTCTGAGCTCAGCGCAAAGATAGATTTGCTTCATGACGCTTTGTCGCATGGTATCTGTAGTGTACCTTTTTGCTTACCAAGGCTTTTAACGCACTATGTAACAATCTGTACACACTTTTCACATAACACATACAGTCCAATATATACTCCACATGCATTTAAACAAGTAAACACATTCTACACAGAGTATTCATATGAATTATTGCCATAATTAACAATCAATAGCACTTCATACTAATTCATATACACAACGGAAAAAATGATAATATATACAACACAGTCATGCCAAAATGTGATAAGAACATAGTTAGATACTTATCTTGTAATAGTGGTGAAATCCACCAACCAAGTGCAGGCCTTCCACGAACCCCCCAGCCTTAGACCACACTACTCATCATCTCAACAGTGGGTCTCCCCTGAGCTGGGACTGAGCTCCACCCCAAGGCAAGGAATCCTAGGCTAGGCTGAGGTTACAGGGAAAACAACACAGAAATATCTGGAAGGATTCTTCCCAAAGATGCCATCTTACGCCCACTACTACCAGACTCTCATTCCCCACATGCATGTTCTGCCTGGGAGTATACACCTTCACACGCACAGTCCATCGGTGCTAACCTCCCTCTCTGGGTCTCGGCAATAGGCTGGATCAAGAAGTCTCAGAGCTCGTAGATAGTGCTGGACACTCTCTAGAAGAAACCACTTCCCAGCAAACTCTTTCACCTGGAAAGAGTTGCTCGCAGGCCTGACAACCTGCCTCTTCCAACATCAACCACCTCCCTCACCTGGAGAGGGGTCATACACAAGCTCAGTAATGGATTACTCTGGCCAATATGCCACGCACAGACCAGCATTGCGTGACCACCACAGTCAACTGGGAATACAGACTCGGGCTTCTCACACAAGCTCAACAATGGCGGCAAGGTCTCACGGTGTTGATTCTGGGAACGCGTGACAACAATCCACGCAGGGAATTACACAGACTCCCTGGTTCCGAACGGGTAAGGAGTGAACTAGCTTTTCAGATGAATACAATCTTCTCGGCTCTCAGAACAGAGGGTGTACACGAATTTCGCAGAACAAACACAGGCTTTTCCCCCCCGTTTCAGGATTGCACGAGGTCTCTTGCAGACAAGCTCACACCCCTCACACTCAGGGCCATACCGGGTTGAATGGAGGAGGAGGAATCCTTCTCACGGCTCATCCCAGCCTTTTAGTGCATGCGCCAGGGTTGACACTTGTCGCCCATGGGACTGCATGCGTTCCACCAGCACGTGTTCCTCCCACCACTTGGGAAATCACATGTCCTTCCAAAAGGACTTAGGATAAAAACATATGATGCACATATCTTTTGAAATAATATTAAAATATTATTTCTAGGTTTAAGCCCCCCCTAGGCTTAGACCCTAGGCTCAACACTTAGCCCCTTTCCCACCTTCCAGCCCCTAATTCCTTGCCCACTTTGTGGACGCTCAGTCCCCCTTCACTCATTCATCGTGGTCGGTCTGCACCTGGTGGTGTTTATATTTTATTAAATATTCTTCATACTTACAAGTACAACAACAGGCTCCTGGCCTTCAACACTTAGGCTCCCTGGCCTAACAAACACTTAAGCCTACAACTTATAGGAACTTGGCTCACCAGCCTATAACACATATGTATAATTCATTTCATACATTAGATTTATAAAGGGCTCGGCCTTGGGGACATTACAATCCCCCTCCCTTATTTTTGCACTGTCCTCAGTGCAACTTACACTGTCTTTGCAAGCCTTTCAAAATTTGCAAAAAGATGCAGGTACTCTACCCGCATAACTTCTTCATGCTCCCATGTCGCGTCCTCAAGACCGTACCAGTTCCATTGGACCTTTACAAGCTCTATAGCTCGATTCCGGAGCTGTTTTTTTTTTTTTCCTGTCCACTTGCAGGACACTTTTTGGTTCCACCTGTGTCACATTCCAATCGATTACATGATCAACATCAGGTATATAGATTTCTTAAGTAATGAAATATGAGATACCTTAGGTACAGTCGTGGGTGCAGTAATGCAATCATTTATGCAATTTATATGTATGTATATACAAACAAATTCAATAACATTAAAACTGTATACAATATACACATCATATAATAAAATAGAGAATTGTACTTATCTTTTGAGTGAGAAGACCTCCCACCACGGAGCAGAGCTATGACTCCATCAGGCAATGGCTTCCCAAGATATCCATGGTCCACAATCCTTATCCACATGGTCTAGGCCAAGGTACCAGACCTCAGCAGCACTCCAACCATTCAAACCTCGACAGTACTCCAACCAACGGTCTCTCATTCCCCACATGCTTGTTCCACCCCAGGAGAATGCACCTTCTTTGTCACCTGGACAGTCCTTCAGCTGCCAATCTCCCTTACCTTGGGTTGCAGGAACAGACCAGACCGGAAGTCTTAGAGCACCGTGGCTCCGGGAGTTCCAACTGCCCTCAAAGGTTTCCAAGAAGCATCTTCCCGAGATACTCTTTGTAGCCAACAACTTAACTTTTATCAACATCATCCCATTTGCGTCAACCACATGAAGTTATCATGAGAGTACATACAAGAATTCATTTAGGAATACCAATTAATTCGAAAGGAAATTCAGCTTTTATTCCAAAAACATGACATCCTATTTCATGATTTATCTTGGCTGTTGCCACATTATGAATGCAGTCATCCCTGTGATTTTTCCACATGCACAAAACTGCCTACAATTTTCCTGCAAGACTTCATCTTGCATACTGCCAA
>ML779172.1:650758-661674 GCA_009831015.1 Picea engelmannii | reverse complement strand
GGTGAGGTTCCTCTCCACCTGTCTCAAAACTCTCTCAGCCTCTCTGGTTGGAGGTCCCCCTGCTACTGTTGTTGGTTGAGGACACCGCCTAGTCCTTGAGAAGTCTTCTAGGTGCACTGGTCCCACATCTATACGAAACAGATACACAATTGTCAGATATTCTGATACACATAAAAATTATATATATATATAAAAGAAACTAAAAATTAAATAAATTTAAAAACACACGTACCCATCTCTCCTCGTTCCTCTCCAGGAGGTACGGGCATGTCTGGATCCCTGGAAAAGTTGATTCTAGCATAGGGGTAGTTCTCTATTTCCAGAATCTGTCATGCCCACCAGTCAAAAAATGCGTCGTTGAAGGCCTCTATGGTCCTTACTCCCCCTATTGCGGTAGAAATGCTCCCCATTTACACATTGCTGGGAAGGAGGCCATATGCCCCCGCACTGTCTCTCATGGACTAAGGCTGGGTACCCTCTCAAAGAAGAATGAGCATAAAAGAATACTAAGCCCAAAGTTTTTGTTACTCCACCCTCAACACTCTGTGAGATGCCTCTTCATGCAATCAAGCATGGTCATACTCCATTCAATCACTCATGATTTTAGGCACTTCACCACACAATACATGTATGCCAAGGAGTTGTGATGTAAGGCCACAGATCTAGTAATCCACCCAATAAGTAAAACTATCACCTTCAGTGATATGCTAGTAATCTTGTGGATGGGAACCTGAGAACCTACTTTCTCAGTGTCACCCTCGCAATGCATTACAATGAGCTCAATGATGTTGTGGGGCCCAGGGGGAAATGTACGCAGATTGACTGGTTCCCCTCTCCTCGAGAGGCCAGTCAAGAAGTAAATTTCTTCAGTCGTTGGAGTCAACAACTGCCCCTCAAGCATAAAATCCTCAACGTCAGGGTGTCAATAATCTACCAAGGCATTCAATAGTCTGGGTTATGCCCTCATGAGTGGACATCGATAGAACTTCAATAACCCGCATTGTTTCAATGCGGCGATAGCAACACATCGATCTTCTCGTGATCTCTCTCCCTCTAGTGGACATACATCCTGTTACATGACAAGTTCATGGGGGAGTTAGCTCTTGCATATTCATTTTTTATATGCTTTTGAGGGTGTACGGGAGCTGTCTTGGACACAGTCACATATGCACGTGGGGAGATTGTTTTCTGCCCATGGGCATACGCGGGCTATCCTTAGACATCCCATGTACATGTAGGGCCAACCTTTTTTAGGAGGGTGTGCGCCCCCCCAAACTAAAATAAATACATAATTGAAGTATGGAAACGCAAGAGGGATGAGTCTGTACTTACTTGGTCCGAGCAGAATTTCGTTTCATCCTCAGAAGCTCCCGAAATTAGCTCTTTTAGCATAGGGGTATTTTTCACTTTTTGGTTAATTTTCAAATTGCAATGGTGAAAACGAGTTGTTAGCTTCTATTTATAGACTTTTTTGGACATGTTTGTCATTTTTTTTTCTAGATTGAAAATCATTTCATGTGGTTCTTTAGTTTTTTACCAGATGTTACAATACACTTCACTTTTGGTTTGGTAAATTGTTGGGAGATGGATCGCTTTTAAAGGTCCTTTGGTAAAAGTCATTTTTCCAACTTTTTGCATATAAGTTAGGATTCCACCTCCACTTTCTACATCTCGTTGTCTTTCCCACTTTTCCATAGGATCGATCCCACCGAAGTGTGACACAAAACCATCTTGGTTGTTTTAGAATTGTCTTGATTAGGTGGTAGAGCCTACCTTTACATGGATTCCCTAGATAGATCCTAGTTGAATTTTGGTGTCCATGCTATCTCCAATGAATTTAGGCTTGAGAGTCCTCCTTAGTCCTATCGTGATTATGATATTGAGCATCATATGTCTGATGCATTATCACTCTTGATCTCACCCTCTGGACTCCCCAAAATGAGAATACTTTGTTGTCTTTCAAGCTCGCTTTGAAATTCGAAAGAAACATCCGACGAGACTACATTTATGATTTTCAATCTTGTCTGGATTAACTGAGAAAAGTAACCTCTTGGATTCTTCTTTAAGCCCTTTTCAAACTCTCTAAACATGAAAATATTATCGAGCGATCTTGTTTTCCTTCACGCTCACCAAAATAAAACTTTAAGGCACGTCTGTCTGGCGGTAGTTTACCCCTTTTTTGGTGCGGATGGTCAATTTTACGAACAAAGTTATACTCTAGGATCTTCGGTTCGCTAAAAGAGTATTCTCAGGTACAATTTTAACCCTTTTTTGGAACCAAGGGACTAAATTTACAAAAAAGGAACCCCCACAAAGTCCATAGTTTAGATCTTTTCAGACTTCCTAAAATTGAAAAGATCGTCGAGTGACCTTGTTCATTCACACTCATTAAATTTATCCAAAAGAACATCCCATATAGAGTCCATAGTTAAGCTCTTTTCAGACTCCTTAAAATTGAAAAAACTACCGAGCTTACCTTCTCTGGGCTCGTGAAAAATACATTGAAGGGGGTTTCATTGTGTCTTTCTAATCACATTTTCCTATTTGCGTATTTGGCCTAATATCAACTCCATGTTTCTCTCAACTGAACCGTTGAAGCATGCCTTATATGCAAGCCTTGTAGCACTTTGCCTCTGTGACTTGACACCTTGACCCACGGAGGAATTTTCCCTGAGTATCCTTTTCTTGCACATGTCTCCTTTCTTTGAGCATTAGTATGTTCCTTGCACTTGGAACTAGTATGCTTGTGACACTCGTTCCTTCTTTGTAACATAGCATTCTTTTATTCTTTTCCAAGCTCTTTAAAAAATTGAAAAAAATAAAAAAATTTAAAAAACAAAAACAAAAAGAGGACAAGAAATATAGATTCTTTTTGGTAGCACAATGAGTCACCCTTGGACAAAGCACATCCTTTCGTTTTTCGTCAAGAATTAGGATCTAATATGACCTTAGGAAGTTGTTCTCTCTACATAGAGCTGTGTACTCCTACTTTTAGTTATTCTTCCAAATACATAGAGAGTTTGCATTGCCTCCTGCATCGTGAACTTATGTCGATGTCATGCAGCCCGAGTCTGATCATCTTTCATGTTATTTTCCAAGGGAAGTTTCATCCAGCCTGAGTCGGCCTTTCTTCATTTTGTCTCTTGACCTCATTGCCTGGCCATCCTAAAGTCCAATCAAGTCCTTGTTCAAAATCAATGAAGTTCTTTGTCTGATCATCAAGATCCTCTTGTATTTTCCAGATGAGCTGTCGAACACCTCTAGGTAATGAAGTCGTACACTCACATTACACTCCTACGTGAGTTTTGAATATCTTGATGTTGTTGCTCGAACTATGAAGGCCTCATCTCCAGCCATCAGACATCACTGGCTTCTTGAAGATAAATACTATACATGTATATCTTTGATTTTGAGATGTAGATACATTTTGTATTGCTCGCAGATACAATTTATATAGTTATATGACATGGATATGCAGTGTATTTTATTGGCAGACATGATTTATTTCATTCCGAGCATGGGTATGCCCGCCTCAGAGAGACAATTGTTATTTTTGCAGATGGCACCTCCCGAACTCTGGTCTCGGGCTCACTCACTTCGTATATTGGTGAATATTTTGTAATGTATTTCGGCCATCAGATGATCTTATGAACTCACACATTAGGGGGAATCTATTATAACCCTAATGTTCTCCACACATGCATACCTAGCATTTGACCCTCTTACCTGCAATTTTTTCCAAGCCATCATTGAGTTTCTCTTCTTAAAAACTCATTTTTTGAAGTATGCGCCTTGTACCACTATTTCCTGCATACATATGCTTGTTGCACCACTACAACCCACATATGTATGCTATTTGTACCATTACATCCCACGTATACTTGCAAAATTTGAAAAAATTAAAAAGTTGCAAGGAATTCGTTGATATTACGGGCTATTGGGTAGTTTCCCAACTAATCCACCACCTATAGCTCGTCACCCAAACGAATAACCATCATTTTCCCATATAAAAGGAGGTGTTGGGGTCTCATTCCACATCAAAGAATAATATCAGTGAAACTCTGCCCATTTCACATCCCCTCCTTGCCCCAAGAATTTGAAGCCTTGTTGTGAGAATTGCCTCAGCTTTCCTCATTTTTCCCTTTTTTCCTACATAAGAACCCATTCACAAGAAGAAGTGTGAGAGGAGAAAGATACATAGAGGTGCACTTGGATCTTGGTGAAGAGGAGCCCAGACCAGGTTCGAGGAGCAATAGCTAACTTTGGTTGTAAGTAATCATTATTTTATCAATAAAAGAAGTAATTTTCCTGTCCCAATAACATGATGTGTCGAATGTTTGCATTTGTTCTATGTTTTTATTATAACATCTAACCCATATTTATGTATGAAATGTATGCTTGTATTTCTCTGTTTATCTATCTTTTAATGTAGGATGGCCTTGGGAGGAGGTTTGCAGTCAACAGAACTATTAAGCGCGAGATGATTGACACCGAATGCAGAGTAAAGGTAGAGTTACCACATCCATCTCATTTTACTTTTCTTGCATAAGTCTGGGGTATGTTTGGGGTAGTTAGAGAAGTAGGCTAACGATTTTTGTAGGTAATGAGGATATGTCTACATCCCACTAACATAAACAATCCCAGCAACTAGCTAATCAATAATATCAACAACTATCCATTCCATTAGTCCATCAATTCTAATATCATTAACATGGCGCACGAAGAATCATTTGCATAACTCATCATATATCATATCATTTTCAATTTTCGCAAGCAATCTGAAGTCTAGAACAATGATTCGTTAATGATTTATTGGCGCAATAAAAGTTGTTAATCCATCAATAAAAACATAAGAGAAGGCACAAGATAACGACTACATTTAATTGTTGCATAAGGAAATATGATCATATACATAAAATAATACATCGTCTATAGTTGAGGCGCAAGTGTATCATCAATTAATTCATTGCGCAAGATATATAAGATCCAAAATTCATTTACCACATCATAAATTCATTACATGCAATAATCTAATTATCTAATGACAACATATTCCAAGACGTGAGATAATTTATTTTTTATTTTTTAAACCATCATACATGTCATAAAATTCATAAGTGCATGAAGTCTTAAATCTAAACCAAATCCAAATGCATAAGAAGTCCAAAGATAGAATCATTTATTACATAACCTCCATTTACGCAAAAAGTATAAAGATAAATAACTATCATATATGATGCAAATAAGGAGTGTTGATCCATGATCATTCATACATTTAATGACGCACATAAAGATTGTTAATCCAACATAGATCGTTTAAAAAGAACTCATTAAAAACTAAAGGCATCATACCCAATATTAATTTTTGATTATTTAAAAGAGACTTATTAAAAATTACTAGAATCCCACCTAAATATTCATTAATTAATCCTTAAAGGAATTCATGAAAAACTAAAGGCACCATACCCAATATCCATTGTTTAATTATTTTAAAGGGACTCATTAAAAACTATTGGAATCCCACCTAAGTGTCTATTAAATAATATTTTAAAGGAACTCATGAAAAACTAAAGGCATCATACCCAATATCCATTATTTAATTATTTTAAAGGGACTCCTTAAAAACTATTGGAATCCCACCTAAATATCTATTAAATAATCTTTTAAAGGAACTCATGAAAAACTAAAGGCATGATACACAATATCCATTCTTTAATTGTTTTAAAGGGACTCATTAAAAACTATTGGAATCCCACCTAAATATCTATTAAATAATCTTTTAAAGGAAATCATGAAAAACTAAAGGCATTATACCCAATATCCATTATTTAATTATTTTAAAGGGACTCATTAGAAACTACTCGAATCCCACCTAAATATCCATTAAATAATATTTTAAAGGAACTCATGAAGAACTAAAGGCATCAAAAGCCTACGCATAAACAAAGGCAAGGCACCAAAAATTAAAGGGGTAACGTTGTGTCCAGCCACGAATTCATTGGTAGTTTAAACAAAGATGCAGAGTTAAGGAGGCTATGGAAAACGCCGAGGCACACGCTTAAGAAATCACAAGGAAGGTGGCTTACAGGCCATAGTGGTAGAAGAGTAAAATATTGTTTTCTAGACACTTAAGTTTATTGACTCCTCTGTTTTTAAAAATAGCGATGTGCTCTTTGGGATGAATTACGTGCTCCAAGGGTGCCACTTGCCTTAATTCATTTTTCATTTATGCAACGTGTCTTTCAAGATGCACTACGTGTTTCAAGGGTGCGAATCACCTTTTGACTGATTTTGGTAGATGTCCAACCCTTGGAGTCAATACTTTGTCAAGTGACCTTGTGGGAGACTAAGCGCCTTTAAGGAATAAAGACCTTACCTTATTGTGCACCCCTTAGAATCTTTATGAGTGACTATCTCAGTCTGCCTTGACGACATCGTGGATCTCTCAAGATAGGGAATTGCTAACCTATAGTTAGAGCCACGCCAAGAGTTATAGTAAGCTCTGGCATGGTTGTTGCCACACCTCTCCCTCAATATCTCTAGTTGTCTTGCATGGCCCCTTTACTCCAAATGTGAGTCTGATTAGAAATCAATCGTCAGCATGCATCCATCAACAAAACATTTCAACGATTCATAAACAACATCATAGTGTACCCAATCATATGTCACATATGCAATAACAAAAATACTCAAACCATATACAGTCCACTCCCTGATTCAATCCAGAGTCCAAGGAGGTCCATCGATGCCATCGGCATCCCCATTCTATCAAGTGTCCTGCACACTCAGTAGAAATCCATCAATAGCACCTGTCAATACATATATAATAAAATAACATATCATCATATCCAACATCATCATCATAATCCATAAGTGAAACATACAATCATATAATGAACCGGATCACCTGCACGCAAGTGTCCTCAAAGAATAACTCAAATTGTGGGTGCGCAAGAGTGGGATGTTACATACACCCCCTCTTGTTTTAAAATTTGTCTCGAAGTTTCACATATACAAGTGCAGAAATAAAATATCAGAAACTATCTAAATGTCTAGCTATAAAAAAAATGGAATTTGTTGATGCATATCATATGCGTCCTCCCAGGTAGCCGAGTGTGGACTATAATTGTCCCACTAGACCTTGAGTTAATCGATTGTTTGGCGTCGTAGCTATCGAATGTGATGGTCCAGAATGCAGATTAGCTCCATCGTGAGTGCACTCTGATCTGATACCTGCAAATAACTCATGTCAATCAAATTTGTAGGATCGCTAACATAATGTATCAAGACATATACATGAAAAACATCATGCATACGCCTAGAAGAATCAGGAAAGGCTAGTCGATAGGCCACAATCCCCTTCCTTTCCACAACCTCCAAAGCTCCTACAAACCTAGGTGAGAGTTTAACACACATTCCAAACTTGATCGAACTCTTGTGCAGTTTCACCCACAATAAGACTCGATCACCAATTTCATAACTAAGATCAGTGCGATGCACATCGACATAAATCTTCTATCGATCATGCGCTTCCTTGATAATTTTTCTTATCATTTTCATTTGCTCTTCCATTTCTTGGATCTCTTCTAGTCCTAYGAGGACCCTATCCTCAAGTTGATCCCAAATCAAAGGTGTCTGACATGGTCACCTTTAAGGAAACTCAAAAGGCACCATCTTAATGGTGCTTTGATAGTTGGATAGTTGTTGTTGTATGCAAACTCTACCAATGGCAAGAACTCTTCCCAAAACTTTTTTTGGTCTATCATGTACATATGCAAAATATCCTCCAAGATTTGGTTCTTTCGTTCTGTTTGCCCGTCTGTCTCTGGGTGATATTTGGTACTAAAGTTAAGTTGGGTTCCCAAGGCCCCTTGGAAACTAGTCCAAAATCATCTCGTAAGCATCGATCCATGATCGGATATGGTCCTTTTAGGCACACCATGCAGTCTCAATATCTCACTGATAAAAAATCTAGCTATGTCTAGCACTTGATACATCGTACACACAGGAATAAAATGAACACTCTTCATCAGAGTGTCAACTCCGACAAAAATCGAGTGGTGCCTCCTTACCGTCAGTGGAAATCCAACAATGAAGTCCATCGAAATAACCTCCAATTTTGATTCTGGAATAGCATGTGGTTGTAGTAATCATTCCATATGTCTATGTTCATCCTTCACTTGTTGACATTCTAGACAACTCGCCACGTAATTGACTATATCCTTCTTCATTCCTTTCTAGAAGAATAAAGGTTTAAGGTCTTCCCTCATCTTCCTGACTCCTGGATGAGCCATGTACACTACTCTGTGAGCTTTGTTTAAGATCAAAATTCTTAATTCAGTGTTGGTCGATACGTAAATCTGGTTATTATATCTAATTAATCCATTGTTGTCCACCATAAATCCCTCAATTTGTTGTACCAACATGGTGTTTTGTCTGATAAATTCCTTAACCTATTGATACCAATCATTGTCACGTTGTATAGTTACAATATTTTCACGTAGATTCGTCTGAAAAGGTATCACTGAAAATATGTGTGGTCTCCGACTCAATGCATCAACCACTATATTCATTGTTCCTTTTATGTAGGTAATATCAAAATTGTACTTGCTAAGCAACTCCGACCAATGCCTTTGTCGCTCGTTCAAGTCACTTTGCGTAAAAATGTGTTGCAAACCAAAGTGATCCGTTTTTGGTTTGAATTTCCATCCTATCAGGTAGTGTCTCAAAACTCTCAAGGAATACATGATGGATAACAACTCCAAATCATGGGTCGGGTAGTTCTCCTCATGCTTTCTTAACTTTCTCGAGATGTAAGTGATCACTTGACCGTCTTGCATCAATACTTCACCTAAGCCTTCCTTGGATGCGTCTGTGCATACCAAGAAGTCCTCGTCCATGTCAGGGACCTTTAGTATCGACATTGTCGTCAACAGCTCCTTGAGCCTTCAAATTTCTTCCACGTATTTCTCAATCCATACAAACTTCTTGCTTTTCTTCTACAATTCCGTAATATAATTTGCTATCTTTGAAAAACCCTTGATGAACTATCGATAATATCCCGCTAAACCCATTAAGCTACGTACTACTGGGATGTTCGTCGGTGCAAGCTATTTCATAATAGCTTATACCTTTGCTGGATCCACGGAGATACCTCCGCCAGAGATGAAATTCCCTAAGTAATGAATATTTGATTGATAAAAATAGCATTTCGACAGTTTCCCAAACAATTTGTTCTCCCGTAGACATTGTAGTACCAAGAGAAAATGTTCGTCACGTTCTTCTATCATCCAAGAATATATCAAAATATCGTCAATGAATACTTGAAAAAACTCATCCAAGTATTCGTGGAACATCTCATTCATCAAGCTCATGAATAACCCTGGGGAGTTCGTCAGTCCAAACAGTAAAACTATAAACTCATAATGTCCAAACCTCGTCTTGAATGCATTCTTAGGAATTTCTTCCTCCTTGATCTCTAACTGGCGATACCTTGATCTCATGTTGATATTCGAAAACATTGTTGGGCCTTTAATTTGATTAAACAAATAATTTATTATTGGAAACAAATACTGGTTCTTGATCATTGCCTTGTTCAATTGACGGTAGTCAATGTAGAGTCTCCACAACCCATCCTTCTTTTGTATAAAAATAACAAGCAGTCACCAAGGTGACACACTTGGACGTATAAGTCCTAGGTCCAACAACTCCTTCAACTGCATTTTCAACTCCTGTAACTTAGGGGTCAACATCCGATAAGTCATTCTCGCTATTGGTTCAGTTCCAAGTTTTAGGTCGATGGTAAATTCCAATTCCTTCTCAGGTGGCAACCTTGGAAAATCCTCTAGGATTAATACGTCCAAAAATTCTCATACTACCAAAAGGTTTTCTAGTCCTTCCGCCATTCCATTTTTGTTCAACGCAAGGATCACATATAGCTTTGATAACTTGCGCATTCTCTTCCATAGTTGTAGGGAAGAGAGGAACCTTAGGGAAACGTTCCTCATCATCCTTGTCCCTCATCATCGACCAAACTCAATCGTTTTGTCTTATAGTTGATTATCACCTCATGAGATTTCAACTAGTCCATACCAATCATGAAGTCATAAGATTCTAAGATCATGATGTATAGGTTGTCCTTTGTGAAAAAATATCCCACTTTAAGGCTACAACCCATAACCTTTCCTCCAATATTCTGCTTGGGTGTCGAAGCCATTTCCACGTAGCTAGACGTGTCATGTTCGACTTTCTTTACCTTAATTATTTTTAACATTGCACCATAAATAAATATCTTTGTAGCACCTGGATCTATCAAAATAATAAAGGTTTGTTCAACTATGGTACCTAATGTCTTGAGCATAGTAGAATGGTGCTTGGCCTGGCAGAATTCGATGGGCCTTGCCAAAATATCATATTGTATTCGGTCTGGTTGATCCTGCTGCTATGGACCTCTCAACTGGGTAGTCATGCTGGTAATGTGTCTCTCCACATGTCTAACACCCAGTATTTGGTCTCGTAGTCCTGGTCCCTAAAGTAAAAGTTGATGGCCCATTGACCTGAAACCTTGGTTTGTTCTGCTGAAAAGCCTGAATTGTTGTTGTTGCAAATGATGTTGTTGTTGGTGTGGTGGTTTTCTATAGGGATTCCACTGTTGAGGCTCCAGTCATCGTTGTATCATGAATGTGGATCCTCTATGAGGGCCTTGACACCCTGGTGGATGTCTAGCTGGTGTTTGATGTTGTTGCGCACCAGACGTCGCTTGTCCCGTCGGTCTTGCAGGAGTTTTTCTCTGCCTCTACTGATCAACTCTTCCTTAGCTATGAGGGCCTTCTGGAAATCATCATGCAACGTCTGAGGCATAAATATCCTCACTTTCGTGTGAATGTTTACATTAAGGCCAAACACGAACTTGTTGA
>ML779172.1:614808-627766 GCA_009831015.1 Picea engelmannii | reverse complement strand
CGAAAATATCCATCATCTCGTTCCTTTGTTGCATGAGGGCTTCCTCAATCTACAATTTTAAAGGATCTCTTATCCCATCATCTTTCTTTTCTTCTTCCATGAGAGGTCACTTGGGCGTGTGAGAGCTTCTTTCCTCAAGAGAAACAAGCTCGAGACCCAACTCTTTTTACTCCGACCTCATTGGGGACATGCATTAAGACGACAAGGAGCAGACCGCTCTGATACCACTGATCCAGATTTCATGAGCAGAATGAAATGAATACAGATTATTAACAGGTGCTTAACATAAAATAACAAAGATACAGTAAAACTAGTTTTCTATTCAATAATGAAATAAGTTGAAACTGTAAAATGCAGCAGAAACAAGCTTGCTGGAATGGTGGCGGCTTATCTCTGAGAAGATATGTGACAGCTGCACGCATTCACAAGAAGACCTTACAATGAGGCTCTGAAAGCCTTTTTACAATAAACAATAATTCCAAAAACCCTATACATCCAAAAACCTAACCCTAGGAGATGAAGCGCCAAAAGTCATGTGGGCCCCATTTGGGTAAGTTAGTACATCAACTTCCCAGGGTCGTAAATTTTGCATACGATATCCGTTTTAGGCGTCTGATAGCCCATTGGAAAGGTATCTTTGAGGAGATTCATTTTTGGGGCTCAATCATAACTTTGGATATCAATTAGGAACTTGATCCAGAAAAACCTTCATTTAGACCCTTAAAATGGCCCTGGAAGTTAAAACTGCTAAAAATAGTAAATTGCCAAAATTGTCAAAAAATTGTTTTGAGCCAGTTGCAAAAGGTGGGTGGCCACCGATATCCATATGGATCAATTTAAGTGGGTATTGCACAAAGTAATACAAAATGACAAAAAGGTAAAAGGGATTGAATAGAGTAGGTTGGTAATGGACAGGACATGGTTGTCGCTATGGCAGGTGCAAGTTTTGATAACAATAAAAATCGAGCGAGAACATTACGGTAACAATAGTCAAGAAAGGTACATGAATAATTATATCATTTGAAGGAGAGACAACATGTATGGCATAACCAATATCTGTAGTTACATATAAATGTATTAAATAATATAAATGTAGGAGACAAGCACATGGGACAGATTTGATCTACAGTATGAAGATGGTGCGTATGAATATTCAAAGGAAAACGAGGACAAAATCAACTACTATGTACATAAATTATTATCACCCAGGAATATTTTCCAATTCCATACAACTTACAAAGTACAGAAGCATTACAACACCAAGGAGAACTCGTGCATACAATAAAACTTACAATGTGCAGTATTTACATGACCATAATTGAAATGAAACACAAATCTATCACTAAAGAAATAGTCGTCACATATGTATATGCATACATAATAGTTTCCTTTCATCTATCATATTACAATGATAAACTGAAAATTATGATGAAAAATCTAATAAATCACCCTAACAAGACATAAAACCATAACCATACAAGCATAAATATAAATTTTAATACAAATAACATCTTAAATAGGAATATTGTAACCAATGTTGGCTTGTTTATGTGTTTGGCGGCTGGTGATCCTCCTCACTCCTTCTTTCTAATCACAAATACCTTACCGGTACCTCCCAGCCAATGCTAGGGGTACACGTCTTCCCTTGATCCCCTTGAGTCGCAAAGGGGCCACACACACAAACTAGAGAAAAGCTAGTTCCCAGATCGGCTTGCAAGGTTGAGATACCACTCTCTATTGGAGTTGGATATCCCAACTCCCACAAGAAAAGTCAGTCAATAAAAGTTTGATATCATAACCTTACACATACTAGTTGTGATCCATTCCCCTTCTCTTCCATTTCTTTTATAGAGTTTTCTCAGTGTCCCTTTTTCCAAAATGCATGTTAAATTATTTTTATTAGGAAATATTATACACCATCCACTTGTCAGCCAATCCCTTAGTTCCACAATAAATTCATTTAATTAATTAAATTAAATTGTCAATTTCCCCCACCCACCTAAAAGTTTAATGACTAACACATTTCTTAAAGCTTAGTTGAGTTCTAATTAGGAAAGTTCTCTAGACTAGATTCCCTTATATGTTCCACATTCCTTTTGCATTTAATTTCCCCCTTTTTGTCTAAGTTCCAAATTACCATGTCTTTGCACAAATTAGTAATTAATTTTTAGATAATTTATTTCTCCTTTAAATTCTAAATTTGATTTTTCTTCATCCCCCCCCTTATTAATTTCTTAATTAATTTTTTGTCCTCATATTCTAAGTTATAACTAGGCTTTAATTTCAACTAGGCTTAGCTATTTTTAAGGGAAAAATTTATAATTAACAAATTTTAATCAAAGATAATTATTTTAAGGCTGACCATGTCAAGGTAAAATATTGATTTCTAGGCACCTAGGTTCATTGACTCACATGTGTTTAAATATCATGATGTGCTCTTCAAGACGCACTACGTGCTTCAAGGTGCCACTCTCCTTTATTCATGTTTCATTTATGTGACGTGTCGTTCAAGATGCATTACGTGCTCAAAGGGTGCCACTCACCTTTTGACTGATTTTGGTAGACGTCCAACCCTTCAAGTCAATACTCCCTCAGGCGACCTTGTGGGATACTAAGGACCTCTAAGGAATAAGGACCATTCATTATTTCCTACCCCTTAGAATCTTCGTGAGCGATTGTCTTAGTCTTCCCTCACAAGATTGTGGATCTCTCGAGCTAGGTAATTGTTAACCGATAGTTCGTGCCACAATGAGAGTGTTAGTAGGATGTGGCAGGATTTTTTCCACACCTCTCCCTCAATATCTTTGGTTGTCGTGCATGACCCCTTTATTCCAAATGTAAGCAATTGTGAGCCTGCATCCATCAAAGAAACATGTCAGTGATCCATAAACAAAATCATAATATACCCAGTCATATGTCACATATGCAATAACAAAAATACTCAAACCATATACAGTCCACTCCCTGACTTGTTCCGAAGTCCAAGGAGGTCCATCGATGCCATCGGCATCCCCATTCTGCAAGTGTCATTCACACTTAGGAGAAATCCATAAATTGCACTTGTCAATACATATATAATCAAATAACATATCATCATATCAAACATCATCATCATAATTTCATAAGAAAAACAGACAATCATATAATGAACCGGATCACTTGCATGCAAGTGTCCTCAAAGAATAAGTCAAATTGTGGGTGCGCAAGAGTGGGATGTTGCATTTATACTAATTCTATCTTCTAAGGAAAGTTCTAGAGGAATATCTCTCTAGAAGGGGAAGCTTCTATTAGGTATTCTTACATTGACTTATTCTCCTTTATTTATTAGGGCTTACTAACTAATTTCAGCGTTTATTACAAATAAAACATTTAATACTAACTAATGAACAACAGAGATGGGTTAGGATCAGATCCTAACATGATCCATTTTTATTATGTGTAATCTACTTAATGAATAGAAGGGTACTAAAACCCTGTGATTTTTGTTCACACATTTATGTTTTTTCCTCTATCTTTGACTTTATAAAAAACCACTCTCATACTACTTTAGATCAAAGACTTGTAAATTTTTTAACTTCATAATTATAGATAACAAATAAGAATCGAACTTCATGCAATAAAATATCCAACAAAACTACAAATCTTACTATATACACACAAAGTGAGCACTTTTATAGAGGAATTCACCAACATAAAAGAAGAGGAAGCTCGAGTCGCATAAAATATGAAAACAGATGGCTAATACTACACTTTCAATTGCATGCTCGGAAATATTTCCAAGATAACCCACCAAGTGGTATCAGAGTGCCACTTTCCTAAAAGGAGTACTATTGAATGTGAGGAATTTATCTATAAAATGTAGAATCTAATGTTATTTTATTTCAGTAGATCTATTTCATCATATCTTACTATTTTTTTTATATGAATACAAATGGAATTTTGAAAAAAAATTCAAATTAAATATTAATGCCCAACTAGTTTGAGATGTTTCCACATTGAGCAGACGACTAGCATACAACACCAATCTATACTGAAATCATGTATCCAAGATATCATAAATTAGAATAAAACATAGATGAAAAATTATATATTTCCTTAAACCATCACTGACCATTGCAACAATGGTATAAGAAAATTATTGTATATATTTCATTAAACCATCACTGAGCATTGCAACAATGGGATAAGAAATATATTGAGTATTTTATTCTGATGTGGATCAAACAACATATTTGCAGATCACAATAGCATATTCAGTTTTAATAATGAACATGCATTGTGTAATGGAAGAAAAGGTTAAAATAGTTGAAAAAGTTTGAAGAAAGAAAGAAGCAACAAAAGGAGAAGGAACAAGGTTAAATTGACAAGTTTATTTTATTTACTTTTTATTTCAATAATATCCACTACTAACATAGATAAAAAAAATCCTTCATTTTTTTTAACAGTAGTTCAAAGACAAGTTGGCTTTTTATTTCAAGAATATCAATAATTTCCAATATTAATTTTACTAAAATTAATATTAACAAAACTGGAAACTAACAAGACCAAAATTTGACTAAAAATACCATTCACCAAACTGAAATTTCACCATAAATAATATGGATCAAACTGAAAATGTATTGGCACATAAAGGTTAGACATGATGTTAGTATAACCAGCAAGAGTAAACCTCACTTACTAGTGTCCAATAATAACCATTTTCAATTACCAGTCTATTTTAATATCACAATCCACATTCAAATAGTTATTGGCAGATCAAGATTATACATGATGTTAGTATAACCAAAACGAGTAAACCTCACTTACTAGTGTCCAATAATAGACATTGTCAGTTACCAACGTATTTTAATATCACAATCCACAATCAAATATTTATTGGTGTATATAATTATTGCAATTTGATAATGTAGCATTCTGAAACTAATGGTTAGAAATAGAAGATAAATTCACATATGAAAATATTGGTTATAAATAAAAGATAAATTCGCATATCTATTTGGGTAGCTTTCCTTCATCATGAGCTCTCTTCAGATTCACCCATTTTTTCTGTAAACCATTTTTTTGCGTACCTTCCTGATCCTCGAGAAAGAGCATGAAGGTACCTGCTTTTATCAAGGAGTGGGAAGGTACCTACTTTTATCTTTAATTTATTTGGATAATAAATGTTTTTCACTAGAATTATAAATCAATCCAATAACTAAATCATAAAACTTTTATTTACAACAACATTTTACATACTCATAATAGAAACATGATGATATAGACCATTTTGTATTAATGCTTTTTTTTAGATTTATGTACACATGAATTCTTTCTATCACTGTAGTCTAAACATTCTACCCTTTTACTCTGTTCTCGATATATTTTCAGTTTAATTTTCTCGAAATCCAGTGAGAAATTGTTTGATCTTCAAATTTGAGTGGTTAAGTCTATATATTCCCTCCCACCTTCACTCCCCTCAAACTCATATTGAGAACAATTATTAAAATAATATATACATAGGTTGAAAGGAAAAGTACATTGAATAATTCTCAGTGGGGTCAACAATAGAGGTTTAAACCTAATATGGTGGAAAGATTTCAATTTCCAAGAAGCAATCTTGGAAAATCTTTGTTGGTGCAGCTGGCTACATGAGAGAAAAGATAAATTAATGAGATGGTTAAGGCATTCTCATTGGACATGAATGGAATGAGTACCATGGAAGTAACCATCAAATAGGTTTTAGCCTTGCATCTGAAGAAAGATTACATGAAAGAGTGTCAAATATTTGCAACACATAGGGAAGAAACCATTTTTTTGCATACTTCATGCTCCTTGAGAAAGAGAATGAAGGTATCTGCTTTTATCTTTAATTTATTTGGATAATAAATGTTTGTAACTAGAATTTGAAATCAATTCAATAACCAAATCATGCTCCTTGAGAAAGAGCATGAAGGTACCTTCTTTTAGCAAGGAGCAAGAAGTTACCTACTTTTATCTTTAATTTATTTGGATAATAAATGTTTGTAACTAGAATTTGAAATCAATCCAATAACCAAATCATAGAAATTTGATTTACAACAACATTTTACATACTCGTAATAGAAACATGAGGATATAGAACATTTTGTATTAAGACTTTTTTTTTAGATTTATGTAGTCTAAACATTTTACATTTTTACTCTTTTTTCTGTTTAATTTTCTTCAAATCTAATGAGAAATTGTTGGATCCGTGAATTTGATTTGAGCAGCTAAGTCTATATATTCCCTCCCACCTTCACTCCCCTCAAAATCATATTTAAAACAATTAGTAAAAGCATATATACACAGATTGAAAGAAAAAATACATTGAATAATTCAGTGGTGTCAACAAAATTATTTACTATGTTGGAAACCTAAATCTCAGAGTAGAGGAGGTCTCTTGTCCCACAGAAAAAGGGTCTCATATGCTGACATGGATTATACCTAAAGGACTGCTGCAGTTATGATAAGGATAAAGGATGTCAACTCTTACTGTGTTATTACAAATAATTTACATCAAAGATTTTTAACAATTATAGAGAGCAAATAAAAATGCAAGTTTCAAACTTCATGCCATAAAATAGCCAACAACACTGCAAACCTTATTCTTCACCAACAAGGAAGAAGAGGAAGCCCAAAAAACTCAAATCACATAAAATGCCAAAATAAATGACTAATAGTGCACTTCCAATTGCATGGTCTGAAATATTTTATTCCGATAAGATGGTGATCGAACTAACATATTTAAAAAAATCTCAACAACATTTATGGATTTAATAATGAACATGCAATGTCTATTGGAAGAAAGGGTAAAATAGATACTACACTTGCAATAGCATGCTAGGAAATATTTGACTGACATATTTAAAAAAATCTAAACAATATTTAAAGAGTTAATAATGAGAATGCAATGTTTATTGGAAGAAGAGGGTAAAATAGATTTAATAATGAGCATCCAATGTTTATTGGAAGAAAGGGTAAAATAGATATTACACTTTTAATCGCATGTTGGGAAATATTTTATTCCTATGTGGATCTACTTACAGATTTAAAAAAATCTGAACAATATTTAAGGATTTAATAATGAGCATGCAATGTCTATTGGAAGAAGAGGGTAAAATAAATGACAATAGAGCAACATAGAAAAAATAAAATAAAATAAAAATAAAATAAAATAAAAAATCTTCGTTTTCTTTTACAGTCGTTAAGTGTGGACCACTGAAACTTAGGGGCGAGATAAGTTTTAGGATATTTCTCAGCCATTAAGTGTAGACCACTGGAACTTGGGGGCTAAATAAGTTTTAGGATATTGCTCAGTCAGATAATTTTTTATTTCCAATCTTAAATTTACTAAAAATCATATTAACAAAACTGAAAAATTAACTAAACCAGAAATTAACTAAAAATACTATTTTCTAAACTGAAAGTTTAATAAAAATAATATTAATCAAACTCATTAACATAAAGGTCATCAAGGTTAGGCAGGATGTTAGTATAATCAATTATAGTAAACCTTGTCACTAGAAGCATTTTTGTTTTTCAACAATGTTTTTTAAACACATAAAAATCATATATCGGTAGGGACATACATAAGGGGGTTGACTTCCTAGAAGGAGAGGGATGTTATGATCATGCTCACCCCTAAAGGGAGGTAAGTTTTTTGGAACCTCAAAGACCTTGGGGTACTTTTCCAATATTAGTTGCAAGTTAGTAGGAACTTCAAGAGAGGCATGATCAATGACCTAGATGSCATGGAATTGAGAAATCACATCAYGGTGGAATTTCTTCAACAATTTTTCCATCTTGTGAGAGTTGATGATTTTAGGGGAGCCAACTTAGAGGCCTCATAGGGTATAGGTGTSAGCCTCTTGGGTGAAGCTCATATATAAATCTTGATAATCCATTGTAATCAGTCCYAGGGTGYGAAGCCATTCCACACCAAATACAATATCACAACCACCCATGGAAATAGGTAAAATGTACGTTTTCATATGATAATCACCCATTTAGAATTTGACATTCTCACAATGCCCCCCACACTTCATCGTACCACCATTATCGAYRAGGATTTGAAAATTGGAAACTGGGTAGAAAAAGCAATGGATCTCATCAATGAGCCTGTGATGAATAAATTTAGGGGTGCTATCACTATCAATAAACACCATTATTTKCCTATGTTTGATGTAGCCCTTGATATTCAATGTCTATGGGGCTGAAGTACCCGAGAGGGCATGAAGAGATCTGACGGGCTCCTCTGGTTCCAAAATTGTTGCAATGGAGTCTTATGGGTAGACATTTGGTTGTGCATCCTCTTGTTCAGGAACCTCATATTATGGTATGGCTTCATAGGAAGTGGAAGTTGATGCATCAATATTGAAGAAATTTTGTTCCCAAAATTTATGTCCTAGTGAATACTTTTCATCACAATAATAACAAATTCCTTGCTTGTGACGTTCCACCATTTCCTCTTGAGAGATATTTTGGACCTTCAAGGTTTGTGTCGGAGCTGGGTTATCCCCTGGGCAATGACGGTTGGTGACTGAAGCTCTCATGGATGGGGCCTGAAGAATGGTCTCTGCTTCTAGTGCTAATTGGCAGTCCTACAACTAGGTAGTAGGATGATGCATTCTCACATGAGTCCATATGGAATCCTTTAATCCACTAAGAAAGTATTCAAGATAAAATGCATCAGATGAGCCCTTAGTTTTGATAGGTAATTGTTTGAATGTCATGATGAAGTCTGATACTGATCCAGTTTGGCACAACTTAGTGAACCTTCCCAAAAAATGAGATTCCCTATCAAAATGGGCAAAAACTTCTTTGGTGAACATGTTCCAAGTGAGTAGTCCTAGATAACATTTCTTATGCCACTACCACTAGTTCCAATGTTCTTGATCCAAGTAGAGAACCCATACATGGATTTTGGTCTCATCATCCCGAATATCATGGAGGTAGAAGTATTGTTCCATTTTAGAAACCCACCCTGTTGGGTTGGATCCATCAAATTTATGCATGTCAACTTTGAGCACCTTGTTCCAAGAGTGTGGAGAAACCCAAGGGGAGTGGGATGACCAATTATTCTCATAATGGGAAGACTACGTGTCTGTGTGATTGTGCTCAACATTTTTACCCTAAATGATTTGTGCCATCTCCTTGAGTTTGTTTTATAAGGATGCTTGTATGCTTGGATGTTTGTGTGTATAGACACAAGTTTCTATTCTAGGTATGAAACCTTAGACTCCAAGTCTTCTTGATTTTGAGAGTGGGTAGTAGGCATGGAAGAGACTTAAGTAGCATATAGGGTTTCATAACGAAAATCCACACCACTAAAAATGATAGGTACTGGGGTGATCAGGACAAAGAGAGGAATCCAATGGGATAGGTCTCAAATAAGGGTGTCCTGGAACAGTTTGGGTCAACGATAAAAATAAAACTTAAAAATGAAGGGTAACACTATGATCAAAATGAAGAGAGGCACCCAATGGAATAAGTCTCAAATACGGGTGTGGTTGGGCCCTAGACTTTTTTTAACTCTTGTTGAGTTATACTCTAAGCTACATACTTTTGCAACTTCAAAATGACCAAATTATCAATAATAAAAACAGTCGGAAGGGAGTGTTTTTGGGGAGAATTTTTTTGGGCATGAGGTTAAGTTACACTACATTAAATCTATTGTTTCTATCTAAAGGGTTAGGTTTTGCAGGGTATCTATATTCAAGGGTTTTTTGTGTGCTATAACGCTCTCATATACGTGCAGGGTCGAACAATAATACTCGACCCAATATCTCAGGGAACCAACTAAAGAGGCTAGACTATGCCCTTATCTATACTGCCCGATTACCCAGGTACTAGAGAGTACCTTCCCAAGTGTTATTCTCGGTGACACTATAAAAGACAGGCAACCGATCGATTTATCTTTGGAGGGCTTAAGGATATCTAGGTTGATCCATATACATGTGATGTATGATGCACTACCACTCAAATGGGTACCAAAAAAGGTCACAAGGGTGGCCGACGATGTGTGCTTAAAAACCACTTGTAGTTCTTGCGTGTATGTCTCACAAACCCTTGGTTTATGCACAAAACAACATATATCTATAGCTTAAAGACAATGGAATACGTCTCTACCTTGAAAAAAAAATTACCCCACCACATCTGTCCATGAAAGAGCTCTAATATCACTGGAAGTATTATAGATGTAATACAATAGAAAAAATAGAACTATTTAGCAAACAATAATGGAACAACAAGCATATGGCGAGAACAATACTAGAATAATACCAGAAAGAGAACATTTATTAAAGATGGGAATATTCACTTTCCTCTTCGAAGGGGGAACCTCRAGTTGAGTAGACATCTATTACAATCATCTTCAAGACAAATTATCCAATACCTCCTACTCCTTTTTATACTAATTCTATCTTCTAGCGAAATTTCTAGAGGAATATCTCTCTAGAAGGGGAAGCTTCTATTAGGTATTCTTACATTGACTTATTCTACTTTATTTAATAGGACTTATTAACTAATGTCGGCCTTAATTAAATAGCAAACATATCATACTAACTAATGTACTATGAAGATGGGTTAGGACCGGATCCTAATAGGATCCATTTGAATTCTGTGTAGTCTATTTAATGAATAGAAGGGTACTAAAACCCAATGATTTTTTTTCCCACATTTCTATTTTTTTCTCTATCTCTGACTTTATCAAAAACAACTCTCGTACTACTTTAGATCAAAGACTTGTAAATTTTTTAACTTCATACTTATAGAAATAAAATAAGAATCAAACTTCATGCAATAAAATAGCCAACAACACTGCAATTCTTACTCTATACACACAAAGTGAGCATTGTTATAGAGGAATTCACCAACATAAAAAAAGAGGAAGCTTGAGTCACATAAAATACCAAAACATATGGCTAATACTACACTTTCAATTCCATGCTCGGAAATATCTCCAAGATAACCCACCAAGTGGTATCGGAGTGGTATTTTCCTAAAGGAGTAGTATTGAATGTGAGTGGCATTTATCTAAAAGAACGTAGTATCGAATGCTAGTTTATTCGAATAGAAATATTTCATCATGTCTTAATGTGTTTTCATATGACTACAAATGGAATTTTGAAAAAAAAATCTAATTAAATATTGATGGCCCAACTAGTTTGAGATGTTTCTGCATTGAGAAGATGACTAGCATACAACGCCAATCTATACTCAAATCTTGTATGGAAGATCTCATAAATTAGAATAAAACATAAGTGCAAAATGATATATTTATGACCATTGCAACAACGGTATAAGAAAATTGCTGTATATATTTCATTAAACCATCACCGAGCATTACAATAATGGGATAAGAGAGATATTGAGTATTTTATTTCAAGAATATCAACTATTAATATAGATAAAAAAAATTCTTAATATTTTTTTTTTCAAGGAAAAGTTGGCCTAGACTAGTGGAACTTGGAGACTTTTTTTTACTCTTGCGGAGTTATACTCCAAGCTAAATACTTTTGCAACTTCAAAATTCCCAAATTATCAATAATAAAAACAGTCGGAAGGGAGTGTTTTTGGGGAGAAAATTTTTGGGCATGAGGTTAAGTTACACTACATTAAATCTGTTGTTTCTGTCTAAAGGGTTAGGTTTTGCAGGGTATCTATATTCAAGGGTTTTTTGTGTGCTATAACACTCTCATATACGTGCAGGGTCAAACAATAATACTCGACCCAATATCTCAGGGAACCAACTAAGGAGGCTAGACTGTACCCTTATCTGTACTGCCCGATTACCCAAATACTAGAGAGTATCTTCCTGAGTTCTATTCTCGGTGACACTATAAAATACAGGCAACCGATCGATTTATCTATGGAGGGCTTAAGGATATATAGGTCGATCCGTGTACATGTGGTGTATGATGCACTACCACTCAAATGGGTACCAACAAGGGTTACAAGGGTGGCCAACAAGGTGTTCTTAAAAACCACTTGTAGTTCTTGCATGTATGTCTCACAAACCCTGGGTTTATGCATGGAAGGACATATCTCTATAGCTTAAAGACATTGGAATATGTATCTACCTTGAAAAAAAAATTACCCCACCAGATTTGTCCATGAAAGGGCTCTAATATCACTTGAAGTATTATAGATGTAATACAATAGAAAAAACATAACTATTTAGCAAACAGTAATGGAACAACAAGCATATGGCGAGAAAAATACTAGAATAATACCAGAAAGAGAACATTTATTAAAGATGAGAATGTTCACTTTCCTCTTTGAAGGGGGAACCTCGAGTAGAGTAGAGCTCTATTACAATAATATCCAAGACAAATTATCCAATACCTCCTCCTACTTTTTATACTAATTCTATCTTCCAAGGAAATTTCTAGAGGAATATCTCTCTAGAAGGGGAAGCTTCTATTAGGTATTCTTACATTGACTTATTCTACTTTATTTAATAGGCCTTATTAACTAATGTTGGCCTTAATTAAATAGAAAACATATCATACTAACTAATGAACTACGAAGATGGGTTAGGACCGGACCCTAATATGATCCATTTGAATTCTGTGTAATCTATTTAATGAATAGAAGGGTACTAAAACCCAATGATTTTTTTCCCACATTTCTGTTTTTTTCTTTGTCTCTAATTTTATCAAAAACAACTCTCATATTACTTTAGCTCAAAGAAATAAAATAAAATAACAACTTCATACTTATAGAAATAAAATAAGAATCAAACTTTGTGCAATAAAATAGCCAACAACACTGCAATTCTTACTCTATACACACAAAGTGAGCATTGTTATAGAGGAATTCACCAACATAAAAGAAGAGGAAGCTCGAGTCACATAAAATACCAAAACAGATGGCTAATACTACACTTTCAATTGCATGCTTGGAAATATCTCCAAGATAACCCACCAAGTGGTATCAGAGTGGCATTTTCCTAAAA
>ML779172.1:597127-608273 GCA_009831015.1 Picea engelmannii | reverse complement strand
TAGGAAATATTTGACTGACGTATTTAAAAAAATCTGAACAATATTTAAGGATTTAATAATGAGCATGCAATGTCTATTGGAAGAAGAGGGTAAAATAGATGACAATAGAGCAACATAGATAAAAATAAAAAATAAAAAATAAAACTTCATTTCCTTTTACAGTCGTTAAGTGTAGAACACTGAAACTTAGGGGTGAGATAAGTTTTAGGATATTGCTCAGCCATTAAGTGTAGACCACTGGAACTTAGGGGCTAAATAAGTTTTAGGATATTGCTCAGTCAGATAATTTTTATATTTCCAATCTTAAATTTACTAAAAATCATATTAACCAAATTGAAAATTAACTAAACCAACAATTAACTAAAAATACTATTTTCTAAATTGAAAGTTTACTAAAAATAATATGAATCAAACTCATTAACATCAAAGTCATCAAGGTTACGCAGGATGTTAGTGTAATCAATTATAGTAAACCTCATCACTCAAAGCATTTTTGTTTTTCAACAATGTTTTTTAAACACATAAAAATCATATATCCATAAAATTATAGATGGAGTGTCTACTCAAAAAAAGAAAGGTTTCAAAACTCCTTACACAATTTCAAAACTAGTTCAATTTATACTCAGAGAGTATTAACAATAGCAAAAATAATATCCTGATAATAGTGTCCAATAATAACCATGATCACTTACAAATCTATTTTAATATCACAATCAAATAATTCTTGCATTTTGATCATCTAACAGTCTGAAAAGAATGGTTAGAAATAAAAAAGATATTCACATATCTTTTCGGGTATATTTCCTTCCTCATGAGCTCTCTTCAAATTCACCCATTTTTCGTTAAACCATATATCCATTGGAAAAGAGAATTTAAAGCTTTTGAGCTTGGGAGATCTTTGAAGCAGACAGCTCCACAAACCCAGTACTGTCTCGTCACATGTGTTGATGTGTATGTCTACTGTCTGAAGATTAGCAATTGGGGAACTTAAATATGATGGCATAGGATTTCTCTGTAACTCCTCCTCCTACATTGCAAAAGGTAATGATGAGAATATAACATCCATCTTAACGAAAATCATTTAAACATATAAATTCAGGGCTGATGGCTCTATATTGATAACAATAATAAAAAGAAGAGAAATATTTTCTGACCAAAATAGGGCGTCCCTTGAGGCCGAAATGCTCCAGATTAGGAAGCCTCCCAAGTAGGTTGAGAATTGGAACAGCCACCTCTCGCGATCCACCGAGAGACGTTAACGCGATGTCAAGCACCTTCAAGGATTCCAAGCTTCCCACTATCTGAAAAAACCTGTCTGCCGGACAATTGTATCCTCCATCACGGGTACTTAAATCCAACAACAAGGAAATCAAATTATTTCCAAGATGCATTTCGAACGATTTGACAGCCGGGGAAAGCTCGCGAAAGGACACTCCATTCGCTCTCAAGTCCTTTATTCGTCCCGATTTCGTGTACTTCGCGAGATTTCCCGATAGCCGGGGAAAGCTCGCGAAGTACCCCAAGTTCGCGAAATTTTTCAGCTTGGGGCACTTCACTGTCAAAACTTGCAAACCATGAACATTCAGAGCTAAATCTGTAACCTTCAGAGCGGAAATGACGGGTTCTCGCAAGCCAACACATTCCAATAAGCGAAGATTCAGAAGAAGAGGGCACTGTGAAATAAAGATGGCTAACGAGTCATCTGTCAGTTCGATGGACGTGAAGGTGCATTTCAAGAGATGTTTAAATCCGGCGAATTGGGTTGGAATACGGGTGAGAATATAGTTGTTGAGTGTCAGATAAGTGAGAGCAGTACAGGAGAAAAGGGCCTCCGGGGCCGGGCTTTCCCTTTCCGGAGATTCTGAGAAAATGAGCCTTTTGACATTCTTCCTGGAAAGGCACTCCAACCAATTCGATACGCTTTGGCGGGTAAAGCGCCACCAGATATCCATTGAATTGGCGGTGTAGTTGGTGAGACAAACGTCTGCCAGATCTGACGAATGCGACTGTAATATGTTGGATATTATATGCTCGAAGGTTGCTATGAAGAGGGGATCGGGTGTGGGATGCTGGGCATATTGTGGTGTCAGAACAATGGGACAGAGGTCTAGATTGGGCATTTCTCTGTAAATGAATCTCCATCGTTTAGAGAGGACGGAACATTGGACTACCCGTCTAAAGGGTAGTTTGGAAAGGATGAGACATAGAAGGCTGTCTGGCAGTGTAGACAATCTGTCCAAAGCTATGGCCATTTCTGGAATAACAGTGACTTAAATTTATCAAGCACTAAGAAGTCAGACGTTCAAATCAGGAGGAGGTAGGGTATGTATGTTCCGTAGACTTTATCAGTCAAATTGTTGGACAAATGGGGTAGGGTATGTAAGCCTATCTTGTAGGTGGGTGATTGGAATTGCTTTTATGAATATAAACTCTCAACTCCTCTCTACATGTGCTTCATTAAATAACAAGGTTCAAATGAAGCTATAGTATATATAGAAAGGAAGAGTGTCAAAGAGGATTGGAGGTTAGGTGCTAAATAGGGTTTTGTTATTGTTGAGACTTTCAAAAGTAATTTGTTGACCTTTCGTGTCAAAGGGTATTTAGACTTTGGCGAAATTGGGGTGTCGTTATTATTATTATAAATGGAGTAACTTAAAAAGTGGACAAACTCAACCATTTTTCCATCTGAATTCTCCCCCAAATCTGGTAGGTTATAGTTTCACATGAATGATGGGAATATTGACCGCTAAAATTTATTGTGAGGGGTTTTAACCCATTTTAAAAAGACATAGGTCATCATAATTTCAAAAAAATGAGTGGGTTAGGGCTATAAACTTTGATACAATTAGGGAAAAGGTTGAGTTTGTTGAATTTTTAACTCACTCTGTATTAAATCACTAAAATCCTTCATAAATCACTCAATGAATTTCTAATATTTTTTTTAATATTCAATCTCTAATATTAATCACAAAATTGGTAGGGTATGTATACTCCGTAGACTTTAGCTGGACAAATGGGGTAGGGTATGTAGGGTGATTGGAATTGCTTTTATGAATAGAAAGTCTCCTCTCCTCTCTAAGTGCACCTCATTAAATAACATGGTTCAAATGAAGTAATTTGTGGACGTTTCTTGTCAAAGGGTATTTAGACTTTGGCGAAATTGGGGTGTTGTTCTTATTATCATAAATGGAGTAAGTTAAAAAGTGCACAAACTCAACCATTTTTCCATGTGAATTCTCCGTGAAATCTGGTAGGTTATAGTTTCACATGAATGATGGGAACATTGACCACTAAAATTTATTATGAGGGGTTTTAACCCATTTTAAAAAGACACAAGCATCATAATTTCAAAAAAATGAGTGGGTTAGGGCTATAAAATTTGATAGATTAAGGGAAAAGGTTGAGTTTGTTGACTTTTTAACTCACTCCATATTAAACCACTAAAATCCTTCATAAACCACTCAATGAATTTCTAATATTTTTTTAATATTCATTCCCCAACATTAATCACAAAATTGGTATGAGTTGGTAAGTGGACAAAGTCAACCTCTTTCCCATGTGTAAATTATCACCCAAATATAGTCCAAATTTTACTGGAAGTTGTAGTTCCACCTCATTGATGGGAAATTTGACCATGGAAGTTGGTCCTACAAAGTTTTGGCTCATTTTAGGCTGGGGTTTGAGTTTTTTAATTATTAACTCACTCCTACAAATTTAGCTTTAGAAGATTTGTTTTCCCTCCGGTTCTCTAATGTGAAAACAACAATATTAATATGTTATTTTTTTGGAAAAGGGTAAATTGTCAAAAATATCTATCTCATTTGTTGAAGAATATACAAATGTAATGATTTTTTCCAAGCTTTTGGGCTATTTTTGAGAGGTTAAAATAGTTTATAGTTTTATTACATGGACTTGAGAAGGAAGGTGATGGTTGGTATGTCTTGGACTATCTACACTCCATTAGGTTGGTCACCTCTATCTTGGTTGTGCATAGCTTCTTCTAGAAGCTTCATCCATTGGGATGTGCAATATAAGCATGGAACTTATGTTTTGTGTAATTGGTGGTTATAGCATGGAATGTAGAGATTATGCATATTTCCTCCACCTACCTCTACTTTCTTGTGAGTAAAGATTCTTCTTGCGAGATTTGTAGTTCCACTATATAATGTAGAGATAAAATAGTTTTCCTAAAAGATAAATGGGTTTTGTGGTTGCTTGAATATATACCCTCATCATGGTTTCTAGTTGTTGTACTCATTTTACTAAGGCTGTGAATTTCTTTAAGTGTTTATAATTGCATGTGCATTCATCATTAAGTGGAAATAATTTTGAGGGATTTTCATAGTTCTTGTTAGAATTTGCAAGTCAACAAGACTTTGAAGCTCATGAAGACCTTTAGGGGTTTTCTTCATTTTATGAGAATCTATTAGTATTCCTAGGATTGTGAAAAAATATGATGGGTGCTTGATCTACAAATTGCCGTGGATATTTCATTGAAACAATTCATCACAATCAACCTTCTATTATAGTGAGATATTTCATTATGCAGGTTTATTTCCTTAGATCTTAGATTTATTACCATTAGCTTATTGCTCAAGTTTATGAAAATAACTGAAATATGGAAATGAAAGATTAAACAAATGAACACACCATCTACACAAATGAGCAAAAAATGTATCCCAAGAAACCCAAAATGGGAGAAAACCTAGCTAGAAGGTGAGGCCTATGCTCTAATTTCTTTTCTTGAATTACAAAAATGATAGTATAAATAAAGGAGCACTCACTATGGAGTTTCCTTTGACACTATAGCATAAATGGTTGCTACAAAATCTTATTCCTTCTCTATTATTCTCTCAAATATCACTCCTAGATGCTCTGCTCAAATATGGAACAAGTACAATGCTAAAACAATGGAACTCCTTGTTCTCCTAGTGACCCAATATTTAACAATTTGATAGTCATTTAGGGTTAGAGTTTTTGCATGTACCTTAACCCTAAATTATTGTTAGTTTTTAGCCTTCTATAATGTTCTTTAAATTGCACATGTGAATAGACCCACACATGACTAATGCCAGCTAACTTGGCATCCACTCGATACCATGATGGTCAACAAGGTAGGTCAACTTGTGGGAGGCCTTACTTTTGCATACAATGTCTGGTTGACGTGATTTCCGCATTGTTGGAAAGGTATTAGTGTCTAGAACAACATTGAGGAGATTGGTGGTATACACAAAGTGTTGACCCCAAAAGTGTCATTTGATGCCTCAAAATGGCTCTGGAAGGTTTCAAAACTCAAATATCTAAACTGGGACCTCCCACTAAAATGATCCCTATAATCCAATTCCTTTAATCACCCCCCCCCCAAAATGTAACAGTATAGATGAAAAGTTATATACAATGATCCATTCCATATCAATGCTTTGTTTCAAAATGACATTTGTATGTTTTTTACAACGTTTCTCTATTGGTTATGAATATGCTCTGCAATAACTACTTGACACATTATTAGTGGTAATAATGTTAACATAACCTTCATTCATTTCCTTAATGAGAGATATGTTGATGTATCTATCCTTGTAATCCTCCTATCCATCACCAGTATTTCCAAGATCCCATTGAAGAATCAACTAGCCCCAAGTTTTTAAAACTTAGGGGCCCCTTTGAAATTTAAAAACTTGGGGCTAGTTGAGGCTTCAATGGGAACATATCACTATAAAATGAGTCGTTGGATCACTCTATCTTGGGAACATATCATGACTGTAAAATTACCAATGCATACTAATGCATACTAAAGAAACATACTAAGAAACACACTTTAATCTAATGACACATTAGACCAAGTTGATCTTAACTAACTCCTAAGTGTCTAAATATCCTAGCATCCCCCATTAAGAATAACTTGGGATAGGATTGAAGGATTTACAAAGGAGAGACAATAGGATAATGAATGAGGAATTAGAGTTGATCCCACCTTAATGACAACTTCCTCAACTCGTAACATAGATCGAAGTTTGGAACACTTCACTTCTATAAGAGACTTTGTGAAAATGTATTCAACTTGATCTTCTGTAGGGAAAAATATCACTTCAATAACTCAATTGTGAATAAAATTTCATATGAATTTCATGTGTAGCTCAATGTGTTTGTTGTGTTGATTTTGAATTGGATCATTGGAAAGATTTATGGTACATTGGTTGTTGCACCAAATGGTGGTTGAATTTTGTTGATGTTATCCAAATTCTAAAAGGATCTATCGAAACCATAAGGCTTCTTAAAGTGCACTAACAACTTCTTAGTACTCTTCTTCTGCTGAAGAAAGATAAATAGCATGTTGTTTCTTACAGGCCCACATGACAGGTCTATAATCAAGGAGAAAAAAATAAGCTGCAATAGAATTTCTCTCATTACTGTCATAATCCCAATCTGAATTACTGAAACCAACCAAAAAAGGAGCCCTCCCTGATCTCTAATGTATCCCAAACTAAACTATACCCAAGACATATCGAAGTATCCTTTTGGTTTCTTTCCAATGGCCTTCATGGGGTGTTTTCATATACCAGGCAATGAGACCAACAACAAAAGAAATATCAGGATAGGTGTGATTCAAATATAAGAGGCTACCAACTAACTCATGACACAAAGTGGCACCAACTTTGGGAGAAGTACAAGTGGCAAAAAGTTTGACTCTAGATTGGAAGGGAGAAGGGGATGGTTTAGAATCATGCACATGAAATAAATGAAGAATTTTTCACGCATACTTAGACTAGGAAATAAAGATTTTTTCCTTGGTTTGCAATACTTGGAGGCCAAGGAAATAATGAAAAAAACCTAATTTTATCATTTCAAAATTATTTTTAAGGATAGATTTCACATGGGTTAAAATATTAGGGTCACTACTAGTGAGGATAAGATCATCAACATACAGAAAAAGTATGATGATATGTATTCCTAATTTATTGGTATATACATTAGGGTTAGAATGACATCTAGAAAAATCAGTGTCAAGAAGAAAGCTATCCATTTGAGCATATCAAGCTCAAGGAGCTTGCTTATGACCATAAAAATATTTCTTAAGGTGACAAACAAGAATGGAGTCATTCTAGACATAGCCATGAGGTTGTTCCATGTATATTTCTTCTTGAAAATACCCATGCAAGAAGGTGTATTTAACATCCATCTGATGGACCTCCCATATATATGAGGCAAAAAGGTCTAGAACAATATGGATGGAATTCGTTTTGACTACGGAGGACAATGTTTCATTATAGTCAATGACTTCAACTTGAGAGAACCCTTTGGAAACTAACTAGGTCTTGTGTCTTTCAACACTTCCATCTTATGCATACTTAGTTCTATACACCCATTTACATATGACAAGTTTTGTTCCTTTCGAAAGAGGTACAATATCCCAAGTATGATTCGCCATTAAAGAGCGATACTCTTCATTCACTATTGTGTCCCAATGTGGATGGACTTAAGCTTCTTGTTAAGAGCCAAATATCAAAATAGCATAAAAAAGTCTCTGACTAAATACTCAATGCCTTGAAAAAGAGAGAATTTCAGATAACAAGCCTCTTTGAGGGGGAAACCTCGTTATACACCACATAAAATTCCAAATACAAGATGAATTCAAATGAAAAGGTCTCCTTGGTATAAATAGGAGACTAGGAGGTACAAGTACAACTAATGGACCCAAGATGACATAAATAAAATAACATTACTAATGTAATATGCCCCAATTAAGGGATAATGTGCCACGATTCAGGGATTATCATGCTCCTCCCCTTCATACAAGTGTTGTACGCAACACTTGAGTAATTATGGATGATTATGTATAAAAGACTCATCTTCCCAAGTGGAATATTCAGTAGGTAATTTCCTCCACTTAATGAGATACTCTTAAATGGATCTATTTCTGAGTTGATGAATTCTTGTGTCAGTGATAGCTTTAGGCTCCAATATTATTTTTCCTTCCTCGTCAAGGTTTGGAAATATGGTTTGAGCTGGGATCTTGTCACCTATAACCTTGTTTAAGCATGAAACATGAAAAACTGGGTGTACTTGCGAAGATGCAGASAACTCCAATTTGTATGCCATAGTACCAATCTTTTGCGACACCTTATAAGGGCCATAGTAATTTGGTGATAATTTATTATCCTTCTTAGCTTGTTTGAGGGACATCTATTTGTATGGTTGCAGTCTTAAAAATACCCAATCCCCTACTTCAAAACTTTTTTCACTCCAATGTTTATCTGCTTGTTGTTTCATACGATTTTGTGTCATAGTCAGGCTGTCTTTTAAGAGTTCGATAACTTGTTGTTTATGCTCGATGTGATCTTCCACTGCTTGAACCTTAGATATTTATTTTAGGGAAGAAGTGATGGAAGGTGGGTGGTATCCATAGAGTGACATAAATGGTGTCATTTTTGTTGTAGTATGAAAGGAAGTGTTATACCACCATTATGCCAAGGGTAATTGTTTGAACCATTGTGTTTGTTTATCAGAGACAAATCAACAAAAGTAGCCTTCCTTACATTTGTTCCCTATCCCAGTTTTTCCATCAGATTTAGGATGATAAGATGAGCTATGATCCAATTGAGTACCCAAACAAGAAAATAATTATGTCCAAAAATATCCAGTGAAGATGGGATCTCTATCACTTATAATAATCTTTGGGCTTCCATGTATCTTTTGAACTGTCTCCATGAATGTAGTGGAAACTGTACTGGATTTGAAAGGATGAGAGAGTGCACAAAAGTGTGCGTGATTGGTCATTCTATCAACAATAACCATGATGACACTCTTTCCTTTAAACTTCAGTAGCCCTGTGATGAAATCCATGGAAACCTCCTCTCAACACTGACTTGAGATAAGTAATGGTTGTAAAAGACCCGGGGTCTTAATTGTTTCCACCTTATTTTGTTGGAAAACAAAACATTCTGCAACAAACCATTGAACATTAGTTTTAAGGCCATCCCAAAAATATTCCTTCTTGACCCTATGGTAGGTCTTCAAAAATCCTGAGTGCCCTCCTACCGAGAGGTGTGTAATTTTAAGAGTACCTTTTGTTTGAATTGGGATTTCTTACATAAATATAAGAGATATTTGTACCATAGTGAATAAGTTTTCCATGTAAATGTATCTGATGCACTAGAATCCTTCTGCAACCTTTGAATGAGATTCCACACGTTTTCGTCATTCTTCCATTCATCCCTTGCTTCTATTATCCAATCGAGTTGGATGATCAAGATAGCACATAAAAAGGCATCAACATCTTCATCCTTTCTTGAGAGTGCATATGCCACAACATTTTTCTTCCCTTTTTGGTATATGATTTCAAAATCATAACCCAACATCTTGGTCACCCATTTTTGTTGTTCTTATGAATATAGTCTTTGTTCCAAGAAGTATTTAAGACTATCATGCTCTGTTTTGACCTTGAAGTGCCTACCTATTAGGTAAGGGCACAATTTCTTCAAGTATTTCCATCATTTCTTTCTCATAAATGGGTTTTTGTAATTCCTTTCCCTTGAGTGGCCAACTTTCAAAAGCAAGGGGCCTTCCTTCTTGAATTAGAACAACATCAATTCCATTTCCCGAGGCATCGCATTACACAATAATTTCTTTTGTGAAGTCTGGTGTCGTCAAGGCAGAAGCTTTTCATATCGCCTCTTTAAGTTGTTCAAAAGCTTGAGTTTCCTATGGAGTCCATGAAAATGCATCCTTCTTAGTTAATTTCATTAAAGGTGTTGTTATTCTTCCATAGTTATGAACAAACTTGCAGTAGTAACCTGTCAAACCCAAAAATCCTCTAAGATTTTTCAATGTTTTTGGAATCGGCCAGTCCATCATGGCATTAATATTGTTAGGGTATACCTTGACACCTTCATGAGATACAATATGACCCAAATAATCTACCTCCTTCACCCAAAAGAAACATTTGGAGGGTTTGGCATATAGTTGTTTCTCCTTTGGTAGTTGTAGCACCTTGTCAACATGTCACACATGATCCTCCCAAGACTTTCTATAGATTAGTATATCATAAAAAAGTACTAAATCAAATTTTCGAAGGAAGGGATTGAAAATGGAATTCATCAACCCTTGGAATGTGGAAGATGCTTTCGTAAGGCCAAAATTCATGACCACAAATTCATAATGGCTTTCATGAGTTCGTAATGTTTTTTTATGGATATCTACTTCCTTCATTCTAATTTGATGATACCCTGAAAGGAGATACAACTTTGTGAAATAGATTGATCCATGTATTTCATATAACAATTCATCAATGGTAGGAATGGGAAACTTATCTTTAATAGTGATATTGTTGAGCTCTCTATAATCTGGGAACATATGCCATGACCCCTCTTTCTTGAGTACAATTACCACCGGTGCGGAGTAAGAACTTTGGATAGGTCTAATAATTCCAACCTCTAACATTTATTCAACCATACGCTCAATTTTACTCTTATGGGCATAAGGGTATCGTTAAGCCCTGGTGTTAGGAGGAACACTGCCAGGAATTAGGTGAATATAATGATCATGATTATGAGTGGGTGTAATACCTATGGGAATATCTTAAAATACTTTGGAATGCTTATCAATGATCCCTTGGAGATCTAGGGGAATAGATGGCTTAGATGTTTGAACATATAGTGAGCATAGTTGCACAACTACACCCTGATTCCCCTTTTTCAATAAATTCTTCATGGCATTAGAGCTTATCACCTTACTGGGTTTCCCTGTGATACCACTTAACTCAATTTGTTTTCCTTCCAATGAAAATTTCATGAAAAGTTCTTGAAAATTAAAATCCATTGTTCCCAATGATTGTAACTATTAGAATCCTAATATGACATCAACACCACCTATGGGTATAGCAATCATTTGGCTATTCATTACATATTCTCCCATAGTAAGATTGATCTTCTGGAATTTTTCTGAGAAATTGATGATTCTGTTGAAATAATGTAACTGCGAAGAGCATTCTTATTATTTTGATTGGATTAAATCCCCATTGTGGATTAATCATGTCATTATTATTATTTTTATTGTTAGGTTAATCCCCATTGAGGATTAACTAAGTCGGTAATTGTATAAGGACCAAATCCCCTTTTGCGGATTGGTCATCGGACAATTATAATGTAAA
>ML779172.1:442386-591354 GCA_009831015.1 Picea engelmannii | reverse complement strand
CAAATGTCATCAGAGGTATGTACTCACATATGTTTAATGGTTAAAACCTAAAGAGTATTTGCAGGAGAAGGGATCTCTTGCCATAGATCCAGAAGGATCTCAAGATCCAACACATTTAGAGGAATGATGCAACCCAGGTGTGATTATTCTGATATGCATCTATTTGTCATGACATTATTAGTGTTGCATGTTGAAGCTGTGATCAAATTATTAGAAGTATTAAAAGTTGATCATAGAGCTTATCCTCTAACCTAACCTTTTGTCGAGATAGTGTATTGTCTCAGTACAAAAGATAGGTTGAAGAAAGCACTCGTCACTTAGTGAAGAAGACCTAGAAGAAAAGCAAGCACTCATTCTTGAAGACAAGGCTCCATGTTTGATTAAATCAAGTTGATAAGATTCAAAGGTACACATGGTAAATTGATGACTATAGTTGAGATAGCAGTCTTTGTAAAGTATTATACCTGATGGCATGTGAGCGCATAGAGGTATATGCTTTGCCTGATACAACTAACATCTCCTCTAGGAGAAACCTTGTGTGTTAGTTTCAGGTTGCCATGGAAGAATGCTTGGTCACAACACTATAAGAGTATTGACCTCATTTTGTATTGTATTCCTTACCTTCAATCTTTGCTTCAGATAAATTATAAGTGATAGATATAAAGGAACTACTGGGATGATTGTTCATGCTATTGCTTTATATTATCAGAGGGATATTATTCTTGCTTATTGTTTTGTTGACCTTGCTCCAGGTCACATGTAATAACCCTGAGGAAGCTATGGTGAAGGTTGCAGAAGGCAACATGATAAAGAAGAGACCATAGATGAAGCAATCATCATTGGAAGAGACGAAGGTAGCTTGCATAAGCTAAAGGGTCACTCAGAAGCTACCATGACCCACACCATTGAGGAATCTTGGCATAGAAGATTAGCTCACTTCAACTACAAGGTGTTATCATACATATGCAAAGCGGTCACAAGTTTACCAGAACTCAAAGGTGACCATGAAGGCGTATGCAATGGATGTGCGCAAGGGAAGAATATCAAGAACCCTTTTCCAAAGAGGGACAACAAAGCAAAAGGAGTACTTTAACTCATTCATTCAGACGTGTGTGGCCCAATGCCATCATCCTCCATTATCAGTTATGTATACTATGTATCATCTATTGATGACTATTCTCGTAAGACCTGGATATATTTGAAGTGTTCAACAAGGTCAAGGAATTCAAGCCTTGATAGAGAACCTTTCTGAAATGAATATTAAGATACTTAGGTCAGATAATGGAGGAGAATACACCTCAAAATAATTTGTGAACTTATGCAAAGATGTGGGAATCAAGAGGGAACTCAATACTCCCTATAATACAAAACAGAACGATGTAGCTGAATGGAAGAATAGAATCATGCTGGAAGCTGTGAAGATGAAGATCTTCCTATGTGCTTATGGGCAGAAGCAACAATGGCAGTTGTTTATGTGTAGAATCGATTATCCCATAACACACTTGGACTCAAGACACCAGAAGAGACGTTCACTGGAAAGAATCCAGAGGTAAGCCATCTCAAAATATTTGGCTATCCAGTGTTTATTCATATACCTAAAGAAAAGAGACACGAGATTGACCCTTTAGGAAAGAAGGGAATATTTGTGGGATTCCATGAGGTCTCCAAGGCCTTCAGAATCTATATACCAGGTCAACATTACATTGAGATCAGCAAGGATGTGACCTTTGATGAATATGCAGCACTCAAGAAATCTAAAATATGCTAGCTTGAAGAGGTATGTGAAGAGGAACCCGTAATCCCCAATACTGCTACAAGGGAGGTTCCCAAGAGCTGCAGAACCTGATGAGGAACTTATAGAATACCATGACATAGTAGAAGTGCAAGAACCTCCTCAGATGACGATCCTCCATAAAAGAAAGCCATCTTGGGATAGAGATCTTATTCAATATGGAGAGAAGTACGATGTTTCCCAAGGAAATACAAGACATGTGAAAACACCAAAGCCATTCTCCAGTTACACGGCTTTGATGTGTGATCTCCTAGATGAGGAGCCTACCTGCTTTGAAGAAGCCATTCAGAGAAAAGAATGGGCAGATGCCATGACAGAGGAATACCAATCCATAATGAAGAACGAAGTATGGGAAATAGTTCCCAGACCGAAAGAATAAAGATGGGGTATCCTATAGATGGCTCTTCAAAATAAAACATGTTGCTGATGGAAGTATTGAGAAGTATAAAGAAAGATTTGTCGCTTGTGGCTTTTCCCAGAAGGAAGGCATTGACTATGAAGAGACATTCGCTCCTGTGGCCAGATACACTTTGATTAGGACCATCATAGCTCTTGCAGCTAAGATGAAGTGGAAGATGCACCAGATGGACGTGAAGACATCTTTCCTAAATAGTGTCATCGAAGAGGAAGTGTATATAGAGCAACCTCAAGAATTTAAGGTTGAAGACAAGAAGTCTCATGTCTGTATATTGAAGAAAGCCTGATACGGATTGAAGCAAACTTCTAAAGCTTGGTATGGTCGTATAGACAATTTCTTGACGAGCTTGGGCTTTACCAAGAGTAAATATGATTCAAATATCTACTTCAAAATAATGGATAATGAGCCAGTAATCTTACTGCTATATGTGGATGACTTATTCTTAACTAGAGAAGAAAAGATCATCGTTGAATGTAAAAAGAGACTTGCCTCAGAATTTGAAATGAAAGATCTTGGCCTAATGCATTATTTTTTAGGTCTTGAGGTATGGCAGAGTCCAGAGAGGATCTTCCTTAACCAAGGGAAGTACATGGTTGAGATCTTAAAGAGATTCGACATGCTGGAATGCAAACCCATGAATACACCCATGGAAGTGAAGCTTAAGCTGCTGGTCGATACTTCGTCATATTTGATTGATGCCACACTGTACAGACATATTATTGGATCACTAATGTACCTAACAAACACCAGACCAAACATTTGTTTTGTCGTGAACACCTTGAGTCAGTTTCTGGTAGAGCCCAGACGTGTTCACCTAGTGGCTGCAAAGCATGTGATGAGGTACCTTAAAGGTACAATGGATTATGGTATCAGCTATGATGGAGATCATGACTTCACATTGAGTGGATACACTGATCCAGATTGGGTAGGAAGCGTTGCTGACAGAAAAAGCACTTCTGGATGTTGTTTCAGTTTGGGATAAGCCATGATCTCGTGGAAGAGTAGGAAGCAATCCAATATTGCTCTCATCACAGTGGAAGTAGAGTACATTGCCGCATGTTCTGCTAGCTGCGAAGCTATATGGCTTCGAAAGTTGCTGACTGGCCTATTTGACTTAGAGATGAGAGCAACCGTGATTCTATGTGACAACCAAAGCTGCATAAAAATGACAGAGAATCCTGTATTCCATGACAGGTCGAAGCACATAGAGAGCCGCTATCATTTCATCCATGACATGGTATAGAGAGGAGCCTTGAAGCTCCAGTACATTAGCATAGATGAACAGGTTGCTGATGTGTTGACCAAACCTCTATCTCGTGTAAAGTTTGAAAACTTTAGAGATAATCTTGGTATAGTCTGAAAGGACACTCCCTGAAAGGGGGAGTATATATGTTCCTTGCTTCTGACCTCGCTGTTAGACGTAAAGCAAGATGAGTCATTTCTTCTGACCTCGCTGTTAGATGTAAATCATGACGATGTGTGTGATCCTTGCTTTTGACCTCGCTGTTAGATGCAAAGCAAGATGAGTCATTTCTTTTGACCTCGCTGTTAGATGTAAAGCATGACGATGTGTGTGATCCTTGCTTCTGACCTCGCTGTTAGATGTAAAGCAAGATGAGTCATTGCTTCTGACCTCGCTGTTAGACGTAAAGCATGACAATGTGTGTGATCCTTGCTTCTGACCTCGTTGTTAGACATAAAGCAAGATGAGTCATTGCTTCTGAACTCTCTGTTAGATGTAAAGCATGACGATGTGTGTGATCCTTGCTTCTGACCTCGCTGTAGACGTAAAGAAAGATGAGTCATTGCTTCTGACCTCACTGTTAGATGTAAAGCATGACGATGATGTGTTCCTTGCTTCTGACCTCGTTGTTAGAAGTAAAGCAAGATGAGTCATTGCTTCTGACCTCATTGTTGGACGTAAAGCAAGACAATGATGTGTTCCTTTCTTTTGACCTAGTTGTTAGACGTAAAGCAAGATGATGTGTTCCTTACTTCTGACCTAGTTGTTAGACGTAAAGAAAGATGATGTGTTCCTTGCTTCTGACCTAGTTGTTAGACATAAAGCAAGATGATGTATACCTTGCTTCTGACCTAGTTGTTAGACGTAAAACAAGATGCGACTTGCACTGAGCTACCAGCTTAATAGCTATGACATAGAGCCAGTCTAGTACTATGATGGGCTAACCTTGAGCTATGATGATGATGATGATGTATCATTTTTTATAATAATACATATTGATGTAGATGATGATGGCATTCCTTTGAGAATGATGATGTTGCTGATGAAGAAAATTTTTGATGATTTATAGATACACCAACCAAGATGATATTGATGATGCTTTCCTCCCACCTAATGTTGTTGATGATGTTGTCCTCTCTCTCTCGCATGATGCTGCTGAAGAATACCCTTCTTGTTAAGGGGGAGTGTTGAAATAATGTAAATGCAAAGAGTATTCTTGTTATTATTGATATTTTATTTATAGGATCAATCCCCATTGTGCACTGATCATGTCGGATATTGTAATAGGACCAAATCCCCTTTTGCAGATTGGTCAACAAACAATTATAATAGACAGAACAAGAAGTTGGCCCCAACAGTTAATAAGAAGACCCAGAAATATAATAAAGGTGGGTTTACCCACCCAGATGAAGAAGTCAGTCATGCCAGTGAAGAGACACTTCACACATGCCAGAACTTGTATAAATAAAGGAGGCTAGCGCCTCATTTGATCACAACTCACTTGCTCAGTTTTGAGAGACAAGTTCTGATCTGTTACAGACAAAGGAGAGAGAGAGAGTGGTGCATATCTTGGGAGAGGACTTTCTGTTTTAGCATAAGTTCTCTTGGCATTATATTGGCTATTTATATTAAGGAAGTTTTTTTGGGTTTTCTTCCCCTAGAGTGTTTCCCAGGATAAATGTTGTGTCTCTTGTGGATGTGTATTTCTCAGTGATCTTGTTCTTATGCTACTATTATCTATTGAATTGCAAAGAACTATAATAATGGCATAAACATTAACAGTTGATGGTTCCTATATGAATATGCATGGTATCTAACATTGTTTTTGTCATGGCTAAGCTCTCACTGGATTGTTTAATCCATACTTTTCACTTTTCCATTGAGATTAGTATTGAGCTCATACCACTGGAATTATCCTTTGTTGTCAAGTACCATTGAGATATCATCCGACACCGAAGACATTCACACAACCACAAACATTATATTTGAATTGCCATAGGTTAAAAGATAGTTTTCCATCTTTCATAGATATAGTTTCTTGCTTTCATAGGTTAGAATAAAGTTTTGTTGCTACTATAGGATAGATAGACTTTTATTTGATAGATTAGATACTAGTTTGCTTATCGTAGACTAATAATTAGTTGTTAATATTTCTTGCTTTCAATAGACTAGATTTCCTTTCATGCATTGCATTGAACATTTAGATTTCCTTTCACATATTAGAAATAGTTTGCGTTAGGCATTTAGTTCACTTGCATCTTAGGCTAGATAGTTATTCAATGAGAAGTTTTACTTGAGTATTTAGTTTTTTTTTCTTACTTGTCTTTTTCTTTAGTAGGTTAGTTAGGTGCCTTTTCTTGTATTTTGATTTAGTAGGTTAGTTAGGTGTCTTTGCTTTCTTTTCTATTCTCTTTAATAGGTTAGATAGGCATCTTTGCTTACTTGTTTACTTTCTTTCATAGGATAGTTTCTCATTGAATGTAGGTTGGCAAGTTAAAATAGTTTTCTTTGGTTATTTGCTTATTTTTATTCTTAAATAGTTGCTTATTGCTTACTGTTGAATTAATTTGCTTTACATAGGGTTTTACTTTCTTTCTTAGGAACTATCCATCAATCCTTGGCCCAAAAGTACTTAGTTTACCTAGTTTCAAGTTGCTTAGTTGGGTTTGATAATTAGATAGGTTTGCTTGAGTAGATTAGCCTTAGATAGTTTCTTTCATTAGTTAGACTATACTCCTACCATCCCTTCTACCTTTGGCATATATTTTTCTACAACTCTAAGTTTACTTACCCTGGGTTGACAATTTAATTGAGGGTTTTTCGTGTGCTTTTAGTGCATATATAACACCCATCAATCCTCACTACCAAAATTTAAAGAAGAAGAAACTAGAATAGGAACAAATGATGGCATCAATTTTGAATATGGATCGCAGGTCAAAGATGACACAAATGCCGAATTAGGCTTGCCAACAAAGAGATTTTCATCAAATTTAACATCCCTTATAATAATAATTTCATTGGAATGAGGTTGAAGAAGTCTGTAACATTTGACATATTTATAATATCCAACAAAAATGAACTTCTCATTTTTAGGCTGCAATGATTTCCTTTTCTCATAAGGAATGTGAGACCATGCGACACTACCAAATACATGGAAGAGGCTCAAATTTGGCTTAATTTTCTTCCATGCTTCTTTTGGTGTTATATTTTTTAAATCCTTTGTGGGAGTGTAATTTACTATTTAATTTGTGTAGTTTATGTCTTCCTCCCAATAGTAAATACTTGAACCTTTAGATTGTATCATACAATTAGTCATTTCTTTTAAAGTGCAATTCTTTGTCTTAGAAACAACATTTTGTTGCGGTGTATATGGAATAGTATGTTGCATTTGAATTCCCTATGCAATGCAGTAACTTGTAAAAAAAAAATCACATATTCTCCTCCATTATTTGTTCTTAACCTTTGAAGTTGATGTCCATATTTTTTTTCAACAAGGGTCTTGTAGTCCAAAAACTTCACTCTTAATTTTTAAGAAGTAAACCCAAGTGCATCTAGAGAATTCATGAATGAAATTTAAGAAGTAATTTCACCTAGAGAAATAAGGGGAAGAAATAATCCCACACAAAACATTATGAACAAGTTGCAAATGGATTGAGGCATTCTAAGAGGCACATTTGTCAAAATTGTCTTGATGATTTTTTTCAAGAACACAAGCACAAACACCATCTTTGTAAGAAACGAGAGGAAGACCAATCACCTTGTGTTGATTACATAGTTGCTACAATGAAAGATAGTTTAGATAACCAATATTCTCATGCCAATGTTTTGTCAAGTCATCATTATGAGAAACAAAAACTGATGGAATAGATGATGACCCAAAGTTTTCAAACTTGTACAGCCTAGCAATATCATTAACAATTTCAGTTTCTAGGACATGATTAGGATGTTTTATCATCAATTACAACTTGCTGAGGTGAAAAATCTATGGTTTTTATGGGATAAATCGGTAGGTGCAGACACTAACTGATCTCCCTAGATCCACCTATATCTAGAACAAAACACACCAGAACATGACACTTTCCTTAAGTTTTAAATATTGAATTTACTAACTAAAGAGAGATAGGTGACATATTGTTTAAATGTCGCTTCCTCTCGCCATCACCATCCTAGCTTCGTTCCAATGCTCATACATTGATGAATCTGAAAAATAACGCAACCAACCAAAGTGATAGTAATAACATAAACTCAATATAAACCTATGTATGTGATCAATGAATCATACAATAAAACACAACAAGTATTATAGGAAAGAATCATATTACTATATCATATTAAATGTGAAAGAGAGATTACAACCATGGCCTTGATGTCGTAAGGTCCCTTCCAACTGTCCTTCGTTCCCCACACACTTCCACTCCAAGAATTTCGAGAGCATAGATCTGATAATATTCACAATCTATCTTGACAAAGACAAAACTCAAAGACACTCCAACCAAGATAATAATTCCAAGCCAAATCCAACTTAGCCAAGCTAACTTTCTCCACGAGAGCTCCTCTCCTTTTGTAAGCTAAAGAGGATAAGGTGAGGAGGTTAGGACGATCCCACTAAGTCATGCAAGCAAGTAAGATCCAAACCATTCGGATTCCACCTCACCATGGAAGCTTCTCCTTCTAGAAGATTCGAGAAAACGCTCGTTTTTTCCACCTGTAAGCATTCTCGCACCCTACCTATAGTGCAACCTGTGAACCTCTCACAACCCAGCTATGGTGTAGCTTGCGAGAATCAGAAATTCTTTCACCCTAGCTATAATGCAGCCTCCGAAATTCCTTTCTTATAGGGTTTTTACAAAGGAGAATGCAACTTCTTTTCTTAGGAAAAGTTCTTCTCCCTTCTTTCTTCAGGAACTCAAGCCACTGACCCCTCTGAAGACTATGGATAGGTTTACATCATTAATGGTCATATGGATGATGAAAATAATGTGTAACAATGGTATTACCTTCACCTACATAAGTGATTTGATACACTAATATAAGGTTGCATGAAAGACTTGGAGCACATAATACATCATTCAAATGATCATTATCTAATTGAACTATTACATAACCTACAACACTAAGATATCTATCATCACCAACAAATATTTGTTTGGTGTTAAATTCATTAAGAGAATGAAAAATGGATTTATCCTTGGCCATATGATAAGATGTTCTAGAATCAATAAGAAGTCAGAAGAAGAAGTAGAAGTTGCATTGAAGGAGAAACCAAAATCAGAAAGTGCATGTCCATGAGAAGAAGAAGAAGAATACATATTTATGTTTTTCTTCTTAATTGTTTCTTCTAAGGATTCCATATTTTTAAAACATTTAGACTCCACATGACCATCATTTCCATAAAATTTGCAATGTCTCTTAGTCTTCTTACTTTTGGATTTTTCTCCTTTGTCACTATTAGAAGTAGAAGTTGGCTTAGAGGATTTGGTACCATTGTTTTGATTGTTTTTGTGGTGAGGATGTTACTTCTTAGGATTATTGGATTTATATTTCCACTAGAACACTAAGGCTTTGTTGGATGTACTTGCAGTGCTTATCAATCCAAGTTTCACAAGCTTATCTTTCTCTTGAATTAGAGAATCAAAAAAATACTCAAGATATGGTTATTTATAAGCACTCCCTAAATACTCTATGGTGGCATAAAAGGTATATACAAACACATAATATGCACTACCAAATTTAGCAAGAATAAAATATATGCATTGATCCTATTTTATATCTATTTTTTATTCTATACCTAAAATTCTAAGTGTTTTGAACATAGATAAATTATCTTCAATGCATGGAAAATCATCCAGACTTAATTTTGTTAACTAATTTTCTATCTGGTGGGTTTGAATAATATTGTGTTTACCAAACACACCGTAAATATTTTCCCAAGCTTCATCGGGGTCATCAATTCCTTCAAGGTGAAACCTTAAATAAAGAAAGATGGACATTTTGATTAGTCCACATGCTTCACCATTATTTTATCCCATTTGGGTTTATTTTTTATCATTATAGGGTTCTTGCTCTTTTCCCCAGGTGATCTAGTGCAATCTTTACTTCTTAGTACATCTTCCATAAGGGATTTCCATGAGAAGTAATTGGTATTGGTAAGAAAAAGATCACTAGGATAATCCATATTAAAATATGTAGAGAATATGGATTTAAAATATGAAACTAATGTTCTAGATAGAAGGCTCTCGAAAAAATAGGGCGTTTAAAAAAACAACACTAAAAACGAACTTCAGATGCGAAAGTTGTGCCGTTGTGAAAAAAGGCATAAGTGGTAACCAAAGAACCATGTGGCAAGTAGAAGTTGTTCTACATGGTGATGTTCCTCCTTAACTAATTGTGCCTATAAGATCACTTTTATTAATAAGTTACTTATGAAGTGACCCACTTTTATAGAATAAGTGGAAAATACTTTTACAATGAAGTTACTTTGTAAATTAAAGTTGCATGCAAAAAGTTATTATGAAATAAATATTAAAGCTTCTTTATATTCATTCACTTTTATAACTTAAGTGAAATGCACTTTATAATGAATGCATGAATGTTTTCAAAATGTAATAAAAATGAGACTTGAACTTGATGCCTCTTACTAAGTAAAACAATTTTCAACCAAGTGAACTAGTGCAAAACACATTATAAACTTAAGAAGAAGGATGGGGGGTTCTGTTGGTGTTGGTGTTGGTGTTGTTGTTTTTGTTGTCGTTGTCATATTTTTTGTGTAAATGTGTTGAAACTACACATGATAGATCTAGCTAGAAAATACTACACACATTTGGAGAGAGAAATTGAGAAAGAAGAAGCAAGATAGAAAGAATGAAAGAATTCTCATTAACCGTATTCCACACTCAAATAGTGAATAATTTACAATAGATATAGGATACATGAGTAACTATTAATCCATAGTGGTGGTCTAGATTGATCTGGACACACACCAACAGTTACAAGAGTAAACTGCCACCTAGTCTAGTCTCTCAGGCAGTTACGGGAGTAAACTGCCACCTAGCTGAGTTAACTAGTCAACTAGTCTTCAATTAACTGACTGAACAAAGAGTAGTGAGTTGGTGATGATCCCAATGTTGCATGGTGACAAAACCGATGCAACATCTAAACTCAACTCAACTAGTCAAACTGAAGTGTTAACTAAAAGAGAATATTTTCCAGGTGGAATATTCTCCCCTAAAATATAGGAGACTAGATAATGACTAATTATGACTAATAAACAAGGAATAAACTTAGGAAAAATAAATCCTAGGTGTGTGTGAAATAACTCCAACACCCCCCCTAAACATCACTATGGTGAAAATAAAGAATGGGTCCCAGCTACGAGGCCATGTTAGGTATCCAAATACAAAAGATACACTGAACTAAATGAGGAAAGAGGGAAAACCTCATGGGAACAAACCCCCCCCCTCAAATTACAATGCATAAAATAAAAAATGAGAAGGAACAAAAGACAGTTGCTAAGAAACCATGTCCTTCACTCCAAGAAGACCTCGCAATTATGCAAGTTTGTGCTCTTTGAAGATTTTGTTGAAAATGTAGATGTCTGGATGGATCTGATGAAGTATATGCATCATTGATATTTCCACAGATATCCACTTTCTCTTCTTGTAATGAATAATATCCAAATAAATTTTGGATGAAATTTTGAAAATCGTGTGGCCGTTTCCAGAAAAATGATGAAATTTTGTTGATTTTAAAACGATCACAACTTCACTTTCTGGACTCCGTTTCAAACGATTGTTTTTTTTAAATTGGACATTTTCCCGAGAGGAATTCAAATATCCATTTTTTTTTGCAAATTGTTCTCAAAAAATATTAGAATAGCGTCTGATGTGTGGGGCTCCCTTTTTTACTCTTGAGATGCATGCATGGTGCATGCAAAAGTGTTTGCACGTGACTCCTGAGATGCATGCCATATATCTTCCACATGAATTTCAGAAAAAAAATAAAATTGAAATGGAGTAGACATCATCTTCAATTAATGGAATACAAATTTCTGTAGACACTTGTGTAGAAGACTCTTCATTATAAGAGGCTTGATCTTCTAACGGTTTCTCTTCTGGCTTTATCTGTTCGACCTCCTGCATGAAATATTCACAATATTTGATGCAGGAGCATCTCAAGCGAGCCAATGCAGAGATAGAAGATAGTTGGAAAAGCACCCAACGCATTTGTTTTTGAATTTGTTTTGAAATATTAATGAAGTCATTAAGTGGAGGCACACTTGTAAATTGTAAATGGACCTTGAGCGATCCGCTCTCTTCCTTAGTAGGTAGAAGGCATTTATATTAGTTAATGCAAGTAAATAAGAGTTTAATGCGTAGATTAAACAACTTAGAGTGAAAGAGGGAAACAAGATATAGACACCCTCATTGTATTATTGTATAGTAGTGAAGAACATTTCCAAGAGAAGAGCATACAGAGCTAAGAGCAGAGAACTATAGTTTGAAGACACCCATGTACATATATTTGAATTAATAGAAAAGATTCGATTCAAATTCATGGTGTTGTGTTTGTTTTCTGTATACGTATGTTGAATGGTATGTTCATGGTCATTTTACTCTTTCTGTTATACATCTGATTTTTATGTTGTGTATGAATGATTTCATGTTAAATGCTTGAAGTCTGAGAGAGAGAGAGTAAAGGAAATGAGTTTCAATTGTTTTTCTATCTGAGCGAGAGTTCCTGCAAGGAGTGTAGTGGAAATTGTCCGTAAGGAGTGCGTTGACAAGGTTTCAGAGTTGTGTCTCCGAAGGTTCAGATAGATTGGCTTTTGTTCTGATTTCCGAATGGAAGGGAAGATAGGCATAGGAGTCATGCAAGGTGTGCACAGGCCAAGTTTGAGTTCAGGGTTTGAAACCTGAAGGGTTATTGAGAGAGACTGTTGTTGCAGGGAGTGCGTAGAGTCGAAGGACTTCAATTCTTTGAAGTAATTGAAGAGTTTTCCACAAGGAGTGCGTGCAAGAGTTTTATGAAAGACTCGGAGTCATGAGGAAGCTCGGGAAGTAAAGAGTCTTCGCAGTGGTCGAAGAGAAGAACAGGAGGTTGGTGCCTTGAAGCCTTGAAAAGAAGTGTAGTGACGTCGTGTTGCAGGAAGACAAGTTCCACGCAGAGAAATACTTTATTGAAGTTTCCCAGAAGTTCTCAAGAGGGAGACGGACGGACGGAATTCTCTGTGGAGAATTCACGAAATCTCGCGAGCCGTTAGATCTCATGGAGGAGCACGAAGTTTACAGGTGTTCTGCAAGCACAAGCAGGAGAAGCAACCCAAGCCATGGATCTTAACCCTGGGGGATCGTTGGATCACCCGTTGACAGTTCATTTCGACATTTCGGGGTTTCGTGAGTTGAAGGGTCGAAGGTTTTGTATCAAAGTTCACGAAGTCGCAAAAGGCGAGGAGTTCCGTTATAGTGATATAAGGTTTGATATCTCGACACTTCGAGTGTCGTGATACAAAGGAGGTAGCACTTCGGCAAGAGAAGTGGTGAAATACGAAGTGGAGCATAAAGGACACGTGGCCGAATTGCAAGGTGGGCCAGTGGAATAGATAGGCGGACACGAGTTGTTCATTGAAAGGAGTCAACACCCTATTGACTTTTCACGTCTCGGGGTTTCGTAAGATAAGGGGATGGAAGTCGAAACTTTTGACTTGTGAAGTGGCAAAAGGCGAAAAGCGCTAGTGGGAAGCGTAGACGGTGGTCATGCGCGGAGGGCACTGACACAAGGGAGCTATACCCATATTGGTGTTTCGGGTATCGTGGAGTTGAGGAGGAAGAGTCGAGAGTCTAGACTTGCGATATCGCGAAGTCCGATATTTCGAAGCGTGAAGAGGGAATTCTACAAGGTTTTGTTGTGGGTGCAGATTTCCTGAAAGGGAATAGAAGAGCCAATCGAGATCTCTTTGGGCCAAGGGAGAAGAATGATCCTGTGTATGTGGACTTTCGGCTTGCGGGTTGGGAGGGCTGCGTCAGGTGTGGTATCAAAGCTTGATTCTTGTTTGTATATTTCAAACAGGAGAGGCCATGAGGAATCTCAACCATGCCGTCGAGGAGAAGCGACATACAAACACCCGATCCGGAAGAGGAAAGGGAGATGTCCAGAGGAAGGGGCAGGCAGGTGCAGAATCCAGAAGTGGAAAGAGATCTGTACGACATTTGTGCTAGACTCGTGGACATGGAAATAAAACAACGACGCAGAGCTGATGTTGGATATATCAGTGAGTCTGAAAGTGAAGATGAAGTTGGACATGGAGAAGAAGAAGTCACAGCCGAAGATGCAACAAATGAACACTTGATTAGAGCTATTGCAAGAATGAGTGCAAGAGCCAATATGGGCATTCCAGTTTATGAGGGAAATCTAGATGTAGAGGAGCTTCTAGATTGGATTAGAGCTCTGGACACATACTTTGACTATGAAGATGTCGAAGAGGACAAGAAGGTCAAACATGATGTCATGAGACTTAAAGGACATGCAACATTGTGGTGGGATGAACTACAAGCTGACAGGCGTTGCCAAGGTACGCAGAAAATCAAGAGTTGAGATAGGATGATTGCAAAGATGAAGGAAAAATTTATTCCCAGGGATTATCAAATTACTTTGTTTCAAAGGATGCAGAACTTGAGACAGAAGCTGATGACAGTAAAGGAGTACACTGAAGAATTTTACAGGCTGAACATCAGAGTAGGTCATCGTGAAAGTAATGATGAAAAGGTTGCTAGGTATATGAATGGCCTGAGATACGAAATTCAGGATGAGATGAGCATGATGACCATCCGAACGGTGGAAGATGCTTATCAAATGGCTCTGAAGGCTGAAGAGAAACTGAGCCGAAAGTAGGGTCAAAGAGGCCAAGGCAGAAGTCATCCCAGAGGCAAATCAGTTGCCCAAGATAGAAATCAGAAGCCTAAGGAAGAGTGGAAGAAACCTCAGACTGAGAGAGGTGGAAGCTCATAGAGAGGACAGCGTGCCGAACAGAAAGGGAAATATGATGAACAATGAGGGAAATATACAGACCCGAGAGGATATTATGCGGACAATAATATTTTTCCTCGTACCAGAGGTAGAGGAAGAGGAAGAGGTGGAGTAATAAAGTGCTTCACATGCGGAAAGGCTAGAAACAAGTCTTATGAATGTTCAGACAAGAAGAAAGAAAGCAGAGAGGCTCACATTTCCAAGGCAAAAAGGCAGAATGTTGAAGCAAAGGATGTTGAAGGCGAAAGATCGTTGATGATGCGAAAATCTCTTTTGACACCAGAAAAGGAGGTGGAAAGTTCAGTGCAAAGAAACAGACTTTTTCGGACTGCTTGCAAGACCAAGGACAGGGTATGCAAAGTCATTGTGGACAGTGGTAGCACAGATAATCTCGTTTCTACAGAGATGGTAGAAAAGCTGGAGCTGGAGACGATTGAGCATCCAAGCCCATACAGAGTTTTGTGGTTACAAAAAGGACATCAGGTAAATGTCACTAAACAATATTTAGTTGAATTTAAGATACAAGGATATAATGATAAGATTTTGTGTGATGTCATTCCCATGGATGTTTGTCATCTATTGCTGGGTAGACCATGGAAATATGACAGGAATGTGATTCATGATGGGAGGAAGAACACATACACCCTAGAGAAGAATGGGATAACTCACATGTTGCTTCCAATCAAAGATAAGGAGGTGAAGCTTGAAGTAAGCAACACTATAATTTTCATGAGCGGGAAGGAACTTCTTACAGAGTTTAAGAAGAAGGAGGAACTACAATTTATTGTGGTCAGGAAAACTAAGATTGTTTTAACCAGCACAAGGGTGGATGATTTACCAAAAGAGGTTCAGAAACTGCTGGAAGATTTTGTTGATATAGTAGTGGACGAACTACCTCGTTCATTGCCACCGATTAGAAGTGTGAGTCATCACATTGATATCATACCAGGAGCCAGTTTTCCAAACAAAGAAGCGTATAGATTGACACCACGAGAGAATGAAGAGATCAAAAGACAAGTCCAGGATTTGTTGGACAAAGGTTTGGTCAGAGAAAGCTTGATTCTATGTGCTATTTCGACAGTACTCAGTCTGAAGAAAGACGGAGGCTGGAGGATGTGTACTGACTTGAGGGAAATAAACAAAATAACCATCAGGTACAAATTTCCATTGCCAAGGATGGATGATCTGATGGATTGCTTGAGTGGGGCAATTTTTTTTTCAAAAATTGACTTGAAGAGTGGTTATCATCAGATTCGCATGAGAGAAGGTGATGAATGGAAGACTGCATTCAAAACTAACAAAGGGGTATATGAATGGCTTGTTATGTCATTTGGCTTAACAAATGTGCCAAGCACTTTTATGAGAATGATGAATGAAGTCCTGAAGGATTTCATAGGGAAGTTTGTTATCGTATATCTTGATGATATATTGATTTTAAGAAAAACAAAAGCTGAACACTTGAAACATTTGGCTACAGTGATGAAGAGGCTACAACAGGAGAAGCTGTTGATAAATATGAAGAAATCCTCATTCATGAAGACAGAGCTCATTTATTTGTGGTTTTTTATTTCTGCAGATAAGTTGAGGATGGATCTAGATAAGGTGGAGGTAATCAAGAATCGGCCATCACCAAAGAATATCTTTGAAGTTCGAAGTTTTCACGGATTGGCTAGTTTCTACCGAAAATTCATTAGGAATTTCAGTGGAATTAGTGCACCGATGATGGACACAGTGAAGAAGAGACATAAGTCTTTTCACTGGACAGAAGAAGCTGAAAAGAGTTTCAATTTGTTGAAGAGGAAGATCACGGAACAACCAATTCTGGTGTTGCCGGATTTCCAAAAGACATTTCAAGTTAAATGCGATGCAAGTGGATTTGCAATAGGGGCAGTCTTGAGTCAAGAAGACAGGCCAATAGCATATTTCAATGAGAAGCTGAATGAAGCGAAAGTGAAATACTCCATATATGACAAGGAGTTTTATGCTATCATCCAGGCATTGAAGAAACAGAGGCATTATTTAATCCCCAAGGAGTTTGTTTTATATAGTGATAATAATGCATTGTAGTTTGTGTCTCAACAGGAAAAGTTGAATCAGAGACACGTTAAATGGGTTGAATATATGCAAAATTTCACTTTTGTGATTAAACATATTTCTGGTACTGCTAACAAAGTTGTTGATGCTTTGAGCAGGAAGTGTTTGCTATTGCAGGAGTTTAGATTCAAAACATTGGGTTTTGATGATCTCAGGGACATGTACAAAGATGATCCAGATTTTAAAGAGGTGTATGAATCAGCTAAGAATCCAATTCTCAGGGATAGAAGCCAATGGGCAGAATACATGATCCATAAAGGATTACTGTTTAAAGGTAATCAACTTTGTATTCCAAAATTCTCCATGAGGGAGAATTTGCTGAAGGAGAAACATAGTGGAGGATTGGTCGGACATTTCGGGCATGAAAAGACCTTCGAAAAGTTGCATGAGTCATACTCTTGGCCAGGAATGCGAGCAAAAGTTAAGAGATTTGTGGACAGATGCATAAATTGCCAGCTTTCGAAAGGAAAGAGGCAGAATGCAGGATTTTATCAACCATTTCCCATACCTGAGAGGCCATGGGATGCAATCACCATGGATTTTATATTGGGGTTTCCAAGAACACAAAGAGGGTTCGACTGAATCTTTGTGGTGGTGGATAGATTTTCCAAAATGGCACATTTCATTCCATGTCAGAAAACAAGCGATGCAACTCACATTGCGAACCTATTTTTCAAATAAGTCATTCGACTTCACGGCTTACCAAGGAGCATGGTTTCAGATCGAGAAATGAAGTTCATAGGACACTTTTGTAGGACCTTATGGAAGAAGTTGGGAACTAACTTGTCATTTAGTTCAGCTTATCATCCTCAGACGGATGGACAAACAAAAGATGTGAATAGAAGTCTGGGAGACTTGCTGAGAAGCTTGGTGACAGAACACCACAGCCAGTGGGACAACATATTACCACAGATGGAGTTTTCTTATAATGACTCAGTTAATAGAAGCACGGGGCAGAGTCCATTTAATATTGTCTATGGCATGCAGCCAAGAGGAATTTCTGAGCTGAGGGATTCAGAACATATTGTGACTAGGAGTGCTAGTGCAGAAGATTTCACAGAGGCGATGAAGGAGCTTCATAGCTAGGTGAAGGAACGATTGCAAAGTTTGAGCCAGGAGTATAAGCGTAGAGTAGATCAACACAGGAGACAACTTCAATTTGAGGTTGGTGATTTGATTTTGGCACATTTGAGAAAGGAAAGATTCCCGAGAGGAACATATAATAAACTCAAGATGAAGAAAATCAGGCCATGTAATATCTTGAAGAAATTCGGGTCAAATGCTTACGAGATTGAATTACCCGATGGGATCGGAATTTCTTCGATATTCAATGTCTCAGATTTTTACCCATATAAAGCTCAGGAAGCAAAAGCAGGTGATGAACACCCAGAAGTTCAGTGGAGAAAGCAGATGCCACTTGCAGAAAAGTCGCAGATGGAGCGCATACTAGAAAAAAGAGTTGGTAAGAGGACCAGGCGAAAGAAATACTTTGAATACTTGGTCAAGTGGAAGGGCCATCCAGTTGAATATGCCAGCTGGGAGAACGAAGCTGAAATATAGAAGCATGGACAGACCATGCACGAGCTCATGGACAGGAGCCCATGAAAATTTTCAAGCGAGGGAGTATGATGCAGGAGCATCCCAAGCGAGCCAACGCGGAGATAGAAGACAGCTGGAAAAGCACCCAACGCATTTTTTTTTGAATTTGTTTTGAAATATTAATGAAGTCATTAAGTGGAGGCACACTTGTAAATTGTAAATGGACCTTGAGTGATCCGCTCTCGTCCTTAGTAGGTAGAAGGCATTTATATTAGTTAATGCAAGTAAATAAGAGTTTAATGCATAGATTAGACAACTTAGAGTGAAAGAGGGAAACAGGATATAGACACCCTCATTGTATTATTGTATAGTAGTGAAGAACATTTCCAAGAGAAGAGCATACAGAGCTGTGAGCAGAGAACTGTAGTTTGAAGACACCCATGTACAGATATTTGAATTAATAGAAAATCTTCGATTCAAATTCATGGCGTTGTGTTTGTTTTCTGTATACGTATGTTGAATGGTATGTTCATGGTAATTTTACTCTTTCTGTTATACATCTTCTTTTTATGCTGTGTATGAATGATTTCATGTTAAATGCTTGAAGTCTGAGAGAGACAGAGTAAAGAAAATGAGTTTCAATTGTTTTTCTATCTGAGCGAGAGTTCCTACAAGGAGTGCAGTGGAAATTGTCCGCAAGGAGTGTGTTGACAAGGTTTCAGAGTTGTGTCTCTAAAGGTTCAGATAGATTGGCTTTTGTTCTCATTTCTGAACAGAAGGGAAGATATGCATAGGAGTTGTGCAAGGTGTGCACAGGCCAATTTTGAGTTCAGGGTTTGAAACCTGAAGGGTTATTGAGAGAAACTGTTGTTGCAGGGAGTGCGTAGAGTCGAAGGACTTCAATTCTTTGAAGTAATTGAAGAGTTTGTCACATGGAGTGCATGCAGGATTTTTCTGAAAGACTCAGAGTCATGAGGAAGCTCAGGAAGTATAGAGTCTTCGCAGTTGTCAAAGAGAAGCACAGGAGGTTGGTGTCTTGAAGCCTTGAAAAGAAGTGCAGTGACATCGTGCTGCAAGAAGACAAGTTCCAGGTAGAGAAATACTTTATTTAAATTTCACATAATTTCTCAAGAGGGAGACAGATGGATGGAATTCTTCGTGGATAATTCGCGAAATCCCGCAAGCCGTTAGATCTCGTGGAGGAGCATGAAGGTTACGAGCGTTCTACAAGCACAAGCAGGAGAAGCAACCCAAGCCATGGATCTTAACCCTGGGGGATCGTTGGATCACCCGTTGATAGTTCATTTCGACATTTCAGGGTTTCGTGAGTTGAAGGGTCGAAGGTTTTGTATCAAAGTTCGTGAAGTTGCAAAAGGCGAGAAGTTCCGTTATAGTGATATAAGGTTTGAGATCTTGGCACTTCGGGTTTCGTGATACGAAGGAGGTAGCACTTCGGGGAGCGAAGTGGTGAAATACGAAGTGGAGCGTAAAGGAGTCAACACCTAGTGGAATAGATAGGTAGACACGAGTTTTTCATTGAAAGGATTCAACACCCCGTTGACTTTTCATGTCTCGGGGTTTCGTAAGATAAGGGGACGGAAGTCAAACCTTTTGACTTGTGAAGTGGCGAAAGGAGAAAAGCGCTAGTGGGAAGCCTAGCTGGTGGTCACGCGTAGAGGGTGCTGACACAAGGGAGCTATACCCATATCGGTGTTTCAAGTATCGCGGAGTTGAGGAGGAAGAGTCGAGAATCTAGACTTGCGATATCATGAAGTCTGATCTTCCGAAGCGTGAAGAGGGAATTCCATAAGGTTTTGTTATGGGTGCAGATTTCCCGAAAGGGAATAGAAGAGCCAATCGAGGGCTCTTTGGGCCAAGGGAGAAGAATGATCCTGTGTACGTGGACTTCCAGCCTACAGGTTGGGAGGGCTACGTCAATATTCGTTATTACCAAATAGAACCTCCAATCTATTCCATAATTCATTTGGAGTTAATCCTTGTGATTCTTCATATACTTGTTGGAAAAGTTTGGGAGAAATAGACATGCTGATACTTCCTATGGACATATCTTGTCTATTGAGAAAGTCATTTCTCTCATTGAAAAAATCAGGCTCTACTTCCATTTCCATGGTAATTTGGGACAAGCCTCTACATCTAAGATGCAGATTTTTTTTTGGCTTCTATTCCAAATAGTTATGAGGCGTGAGAAGTATTTCCGGCGAATAATCCATCTTTTTGTTGTCTTCAATCTTCAGTACCTGCAAAAATAATTTGGTGTAGCTTTTGCTTAGCAGTTCGCTGGCTCTGATACCATGTAAATGTGTTGAACCTACACATAATAGATCTAGCTAGAAAATACTACACACATTTGCAGAGAGAAATTGAGAAAGAAGAAGCAAGATAGAAAGAATGGAAGAATTCTCATTAACCGTATTCCACACTCAAAGAGTGAATACTTTACAATATATATAGGATACATGAGTAACTAATGAGCCATAGTGGTGGTCTAGATTGATTTGGACACACACTAATAGTTACAAGAGTAAACTTCCACCTAGTCTAGTTTCTCAGGCAGTTACGGGAGTGAACTGCCACCTAGCTGAGTTAACTAGTCAACTAGTCTTCAATTAATTGACTGAACAAAGAGTAGTGAGTTGGTGATGATCCCAATGTTGCATGGTGACAAAACCAATGCAACATCTAAACTCAACTCAACTAGTCAAATTGAAGTGTTAATTGAAAGAGAATATTTTCCAGGTGGAATATTCTACCCTAAAATATAGGAGACTGGATAATGACTAATTATGACTAATAAAGAAGGAATAACCTTAGGAAAAATAAATCCTAGGTGTGTGTGAAGTAACTCCAACATGTTGTTGTTGAATACGACCTTGAAGTGTGTGCTAAAAACAACTTTTTTTCATGCATTCACACACATAAAAATTTGCTTCTTGACAACAAGGGTTAGATATTGGTGAGGTTACCTGAAAAATGCAAGTTTTCTCTCCCTTTCCGATTTGTCGAGATTGCATAGAGCGCATGAAAAAGAGAATACACTTATAGGAAAAAACTTTCGAAAGATTATCACAAGAAAAATATCATACATAGACCGGAAAGATTAGCAATCCAGAAATAAAAATAGAAAACTAAAATATTATCTCTATGAAACAAAATTAAAAAAGACGTATTCAATATTTATACCTCTGGATCTTATGGAAATAGTTATATATTGGGAAAACATAAACCTTTTAGAGTGAAACAAAAAGTGTTTCTAATTTACATGATCACTTTGAAAGCAATGGAATATTCCTCTTGGCCCAAAAATGTATGAAAATAGAAGAAACCAGAGATGCAGTAACACAACTTCAAGATCTCGATCTATAACAAGATCAAGTCTTCAAGTGCTCTAATACCATGTTTTTCAGCATAGGGTATTCTAAGAGATGACAAATTCCTTCAGTAACCACTCACACAACCATATCATAGATCAACACGCTAATGTTTATTGCGGTAAAACCCCAGTGGGGAAACATCCACAGGCTTATCCATCATGGACAATTGAGGAAATTTATTAATGCAAAAGAAAAATAGTTTACAAGAGAGTTTCACAAAATCAATCATCGGAAAATGACCCTGCATGCCCTTCAAATATATATCATGGACCAATTGGGTGTTAATCCATGGATCGATGGAGTAGTTAATATTGAGGAGAATATGAGCGATCGAAACACTTTATGTCAGGAATGTTGATACTGGGAGGGGGGTGAATCAATATCAAGTACAATTGATCACTTCTTACAACTTTACTTTCCAATCAAATAATATATACAATGAAGAGAAGAAGAAGAGATACACAATGCACAATAGATATAAGTGGAAATCCACTGAATTATTTTCTTATATAATAAAATATTTAATTCAAAGGAAGTTATAACTTCCAAGTTCTCCAGCTCCAACCCCCTAATTTGTAGGCTCCAACCTGAATAAAGATCCAAATCCCTATATTCTTTGACACCAAACAGAAGGAGGATACAACCCCCTTTCCTTACCCCTTCCTTCCACCCTTAAGTATAGATATATAAAATAATCAATTTTTCATAGTCACCATAAAACTAGAAATCCAACAATCACATAAACCTGGTCAATATGCCAAGAGATGATGTTGCTGCAAGTATGATCCAAATGAATGCAAATTTCGATCACTAAAACAATCACATGGAAGATATTGGAAAATTGGTAAGTTCTCACGTGACAAGGATAGGTATACTGGTGAGGGCCTCGTGGGACCCTCCTTTTTCAACCAGAGAGGGATTGCTAAATTAGACACTTTCAAAAAAACATTCCCGCACCCATAACTCCAATGTTCCTTGCACTTGTAGCTTTGATTTTTCCTACTCCTTAGCTACTTAATGATTGCTTAGAGATAATTATCTTGGATGATTCAAATGAGAAGGTATTCCATGTGTATTTATACCATTCCATTCACTTCCCTTTTTGACTTTAGAGTCAACCTATCACTTCTTTTTTTGCAACACTTTTCTTTAATTGACTTTAGGTTTGACTTGTAATTTCTTCTTTTCAATTCACATTGTCATCCTCAATAATTAATATCTCCTCATCCGTGAGGATCAACGTGGTGTGACACCTATCATTCGAAATGGCTTGACGAGGGATATCAATCCATGGAGATTATACATGCATCTGCAATGTTCTTCATAATATTTTTCTTCAACCAATATGTGGGGTTTCTGGACTTTTTCTAGGGTTGACATGAATGACAACCAATTTTGCAACAATCTACCCCTTTTTCATTGATGTAAACACTTATGCTCCCCCTATCATCCTACTCTCCCCATTCATGATCCTTATTTTTCTCTCCCCATTTCACATCAATGGAAAAAGGGTGACTCTTTTCTTTGGGGATGCTCCCCCTGAACATATGGCACTCAATAGTACTTATTCTTTCTTTTATGCCTTCTTATCCTTTCTTTATTTGTGATGGTCCTTGGATCTCTTTTGCGTGACTTTAATTTTATTTATATTTTCTTTGTATAGGATGCATATGTTATTTGGTATTCTTTTTATCATTGCAACCAATATTCCTAAGTCATATTCTCTAATTTCACATTTTCAAGAATCAAACATAAGAGTGTATCCTTGGTCACATATTTTACTAACACTAAGTAAATTGTGCTTCAGATTTTCAACCAATAGGACATTTTATGCTTTTACATTTTCACTTCCAATATTTACTACACCTTTTCCAAGTATTTTTACAAAGGAGTCATCTCCAAATGCAACAATTCCACCCTTTTTATTTAATTTTATGAATTTGTTTTGTTCCTAGTCATGTGTGTCGAGAACCCATTGTCTATTTACCATTCATCTTCTTCTTATTTATCTTCAATGATCAATGTTATTTGACAATATTCCTACTTAGTATTCTCTTTCCTTCTCCATTAGTAGTTGGTTTTATGATAGGACCATCTTCTTCCATATCTGTGAAATCTCATGCTTTGTGAACACGATTATTGCATTTGTAGCATATAATATTTTGATCCATCAGTGGATCAAATGGATTATAATTTATGTTGACATATCCATAAGCATTTCTAGGTCTACAATTTACTTGATTGTTCCTTGTATATCCATAATCATTTTTGTTTCTCACAGAGTTGTTTCTTGCATTGATTTTGTAGTGAATTTATTTGTGTCCAAAGTTTCTGTAAGTATAACAATGACCAAGAAAAATATTCCCATACCTGATAGGAATGAACCTTCTTGGTTCTTCATGCATTTTGAATTCTGGTCTTATGTTCTAGCTGAAGGTGTTATGTTCATGTTGTTCTTCAACTCCCTCTTGATTTTTCTCATACATGGTAGGAAATGACCTTCTTGATGTCTCGCCCCTTATGAATTATAATGTTCTATCATGCTCTTGTTATTCTTCAATTTATTCTTGATTATCAATTCCACTTCTTAAGAAATTTTCATAGCTTCTAGAATTTACTTCATATTTCATGCTTTATTTATATGTGTCTGTTTTCTTCAAACTATTATTATATATAACTCCTATCTTATCATCCAGTGATCTCTGATTGCTAATAAATTCATCCATATTTTCAGTAATTTTTTCAAACTTATTCAATTTTTCTATTGTCAACATCAACTCTTTTCTTGTGTGATCCAATTCTTATTTTAATTTCTCATAATAGTCTAACTTCTCCTTCAAGATGTTAATTGTCTTTTCAAGCTCATAATTTTCTTCTTCACAATTTGACAATTCATTTTTCAAATCTCTATTTTTGTTTCTGAGCTTCCTATTTTCTTGTTCAACATACTTCAATTTCTCAAGATTCTCATCATATTCTTGTTCACTTTATATGATTTTTCCTCCCCAGAAAGAGTCAAAGTTCGTTCCTTCATCATACTCTTCTTCATAATTGATTTCTTCTTTTTCATATTTTTTTTATCATCATTCTGAGTTTCTTGAGTTATGAAGATAACTTCTCTTACATATTCTCCATCACTTTCATTTGAAGAATTGTCGTCCTGATTGTAGTAGAGGATCTTTTTCTTGTGGAATATTTTATTTTCTTCAAAGTGACATTTCTTAGAATAGTGTCCTATTCTACCACAATTGAAGATTTTAAAAGGTAAATTACCTTTGTATTTGTTGGCTCCCCTCTTGATATTTCTTACAAAATGTTATTCTTCTTCATCTGAATGATAGCTCGATGTTTCTTCCACTTGTGTTTCTTGTCCCTTGTTTTCTTCATAGCTTTAAAGGCCACTTCTATATTTGATTTTTCATTTTTTTTACTTCTCATTTCATATTCTATGAGGGATTTATGTAATTCATCCATTGTCAATTTGGTCAAGACCTTATTTTCTTCAATGCCTGAGACCCTAACATCATATCTTGTGGGAAGTGATCTCAACACTTTCTTTATAATGAAGGATTCATTGAGTTCTTCTCCTAATGCTCTGATGGTATTGGAGAATTCATCAACTCTGAGTAGATAGGTTGTGATATGTTCCTTCTCATCCATTTTTATATTTTTAAACGGTGTTCTATGCCGTTGAATATTGAACTGCTTGACTTTAGAGTCACCTTCATAAATATTTTTAAGTTTTATGCATACCTATTTGGTTGTGTTGCAACTCATCAACTTGCTAGCAATAGTTGGTTTAAATATACCTAAGATCACATGCCTGGAATTTTCATTGTAATTCATTTATTTGTTTTCATCTGGATCGGCGGGAGTGATTTTCGGAACTTTATAGCCATTGAAAACTAAGAGACAAATATCCACTCCTAAAGATGTCAAGTAAGTTTTTTTTCTATTTCTCCAGTATGCATAGTTGTTTCCATCAAATGGTGGAATCCCATTTGGAATGTGGCCTTGGCCTTCCCTTTTTGTTCACGATATTCCTTCTAGTGATTAAATTGTGTTGAAGGTAGCCTTATCTAATATCAATTGTTGATACTAAGGGGGGGGGGGGTGAATCAGTGTCAAGTACAATTTATGATTTTTTATAACTTTACTTTCCAATAAAATAATATAGCCTCAATGCACAATAGATATAAGTGAAAATACACTCAATGGTTTCCTTATATAATAAAATATTTCATTCAAAGGAATCTACAACTTCCAATCTCTCCAGCTCCAACTGGAAGGAGGCTCTAGACTGAAGGAAGCTCCAACTCCCTATATTATCTGGCACCAACCAGAAGGAGGCTACAATGCCCTTTCCTTTCCCCTTCCTTCCACCCTGATATATATATATATATATATATATATATATATATATATATATATATATATATATATATATATATATATATATAAGAATCAATTTTTCATATTCACCATCAAATCCAACAATCACATAAACCTGATCAAGATGCCAAGAGATATTGTTGCTGCAGGTCTGATCGAAAAGGATGGAAATTTGCAAATAAAAAGACTTGGTACAAGGTAATCCATCAAGGGTATTATTGGCCCACACTTTTTCAGATATGCCAAAGAGTATGTGACGAGGTGTGACAATTTTCAACGCATGGGTAGACCCCTACAAGCAAATGAAATGCCACTAGAACCACATATGTTGTTAGAACCTTTTGACAAATGGGCCATTTATTTTGTGGGAGAATTAAATCCCCCTTCCCGTCGACACTCCTACATCCTCATATATACACAATCGATGGAGGAAAATGAACTTGCATTGAAAACTAAGCATGTAGTAGTAGATTTTCTCCATGAAGAGATCTTTGTAAGGCTCGAAATACCATGGGAGATAGTGATCGATGAAGGAACTCAATTCACATCAATACTTTTTAGATACATGATGGAAAACCACAAAATCAAGCACAAAGTAACAAAAACATGTCACCCACATGCAAATGAACAAGTAGAAGGGACTAATAATTTTTTTTAGGAAATCATCACTAAAACCGGTCGATTACACCACAAGGACTAGGCCGATAGAATCCCTGAAGATTTATGGGCCTACAGAACCACATGGAGGAATAATACAATATTCACATCTTATGAGTTAGTATATGGAAAAAGAGTACTACTTCCCATAGAGACAAAAATTTGGACATTGAGGACAATAGTAAAACTTGTGTTGGAACTTTCAGAAGCTCATAAACAAATATTGCTACTTCAAATCAATGAGTTGGATGAGCTAAGACAATATTCCCTACACCAGGCCACAATTATACAACACCAAAAGGATAAATGGCACGATGCATTTATCAAAAAAGAAAAACTAAAGATCGAAACTGAGAATTAATATTTGATTCTAGGTTCAAAGACTTTAGAGGAAAAGTTTGCACCATATGGTTCAGTCTATATGAGATTGATATAGTATACAACAGTGGGGCCATAAAATTATGTACCATAGATGCATAAAAAACTCCTTTGATGGCCAATGGACATATACTTCTCTTATTCACCGACCCCTATCAAAGGAATACTTTTTAAGGAAGGTTTCAAATGGATGGCATGACAATAATCTAGAACTTGTTAAGGATGAACGAGCCATAGATGGATAATATCCATTTTGTTCCATCTCTTTCTTTAACATCTCTCTCTTGCGAGCACATGTTATTGACTTATTCTTTGAGGACACTTGCGTGCAAGTGATCTGGTTTTAGTATATGGTTGTATGTTTCGCTTATGGATTCTTATGATGATGTTGATGGATTATGATGTTATATTATTTGATATCTATGTATTGATAGATTCTATTGATGAGTTTCCCTTGAGTGTGTAGGACACTTGAAATATGGAGGATGCCAATGGAATCAATGGAACTCCTTGGACTCCAGATTGAGTCATGGAGTGGATTGCTTGGTTTGAGTATTTCATTTATGAATATGTGACATATGACCGGGTATATTATGATGTTGTTTATGTATCATTGAATTTTTTTCGTTGATGGATGTAGGATGATGATTTCTTGCTAATATGACTCACATAAGGAGTAAAAGGGCCATGCACAACAACCATATATTGAGGGAGAGGTGTGGCAACATCCTTGTCACAACCTACTAGCACTCAAGTCATGGCTCGAATTATAGGTTAACGATTACCTATTTCGAGATATCCATGATGCCATGAGGGCAGACTAAGACAATCTCTCATGAATATTTCCAAGGGGAACTCAATAAGGCGGGGTCCTTATTCCTTAGAATCCCTTAGTCTCTCACAAGGTCGTCCGAATGGAGTGCTGACTCTGGGGGTTGGACAACTACCAAAACCAGTCATAGGTGAGAGACACCCTTTGGAAACAAAGTGCGTCTTTAAGGGAATGTTGTGAAATTAAAAATTTGGATCAAAGGCGAGTGGCACCCTTGGAGCACGAAGTGTGTCTTGCAGGAAATGCTATGAAATTTAAAAAAAAAATGAGTCAAAGAATCTATATGACCTAGAAAACTTTGAGCGAATGTAAAACCTTGTAAAATATTGAGCACTTCCAAATTAATTAATTTATTAATTAATTAATTTAAGAATGGATTTATTAATCGTAATCCCTAAGGGTCTAAGCTAGTGCAAATAAAAAAGAAACTAAGTCTAAGTCTAAGTTAGTGAGAAGACTAAAAAATATTTTTTATAGATTAAATAGTGAGGGGATGAAATAAATCAATTTAAGAAATCAATGAAAATAACATAAATCTAAAGAGTGAGTTAATACACATTGTGCAAGTAATTACCAAATTAGAATTTAAGGTAAAATTGGAATAAAGCTAAAGGAAAGGGTATGCATAGAAGGGATTCTAGAGTCTAGTTAACAATAGTTTAACTAGGAGAGGTTTCATGTTTTAACTCAACCCCGTTTTAGAATGGCGTCGGTCATAAATGGGAAATAAAGGGAATACAGGGACAACTAAGAGTGATTTTAGGAGAACTTTTAAGAGGGGTGAAGAAAATTGAATTTTATTAAATTAAAAATGTGGATTTAATTGTGCAAATTGGGGGAAAGGGTGACAAGTGTAAGGGAGGATAATTATAAATTATTTTAATTGAAAAATGAATTAATTGTGCAAGTGTGGGAAAAGTTCTATAAAAAAATGGTTGAGTTGAGAGAGAGGGAGACCGGTTATGGGTAATTTTATGCTACATAAATTCTGACTGGTTTTTCTTGTGAGAGTTGGGATACCCAACTTGAGAGAGAGAGTGGTGGCTCTACCTTGCAAGGCGAGCTGAGAGCTAGAGGATTTATGGTTATGTGTGTGCATGGCCCCTTTGTGGCTTGAGGGTCTAAGGGGGAAGAAGAGTACCTCTAGCGTTGATTGGGAGGTTACGGTGAAGTCTCCACGGTTAGCAATCAGGGAGATAGATGGAGTGCAAGTCCAAGAGAACATCTTTGAATTCTCGTCTTTGGTTACGATACTTATGTTGAGATTGTAAAATTGCGTTAAAGTTTTTAATGTGTACGATATTTATTTTAAAATAAGTATGGATCCTTAAAACCTTTATCGATGTTCATTATTAACTATAGAGATATTTACAATGCTTATTCTACTTGAATCTTGAGGAATTCACCCACCGTTTGCATGTTCATTCGACCAACAATACGAGTCCCCTGGAGTTTGTTTTCCCTTTAATGTCTCTATGTTTACCATGAAAACTCTACGAGTTTTTCATTTAAAGGTACCATGTGTTGGGGGAAAACCTCATTTCATTTACCTTGCAAAGTATTTGATTTTTGTCCTTTAAAAGTACCCCATGTGTTGGGGGAAAACCTCTTTTCGTTTACCTTGCAACTTTGTATTTGTCCCCAATAGATGTCTCTGCGATTTTCCTTTAAAATGCCTTTGTGATTTCTTTTAAATATCTCTGCGATTTTCTCTTAATGTCTCTGCACTTCATTTTACAAGAAATACCTCTGCGATTTGTTCATCACCCAACATTTTTTCTCTCCATTTAAAACCCTACGTTTTTGCATGTGGATTTACCCAACAAAATTACATATCACTCAACTTAGCATATTTCTCTGCATTTTTTTTCATGTGGCTGGAGTTACCTAGTGGAATTGCATATCAATTAGCTTAGAATATTTCTCTACATTTTTTTCATGTGGCTAGAGTTACCCAGTGGAATTACATCTCACTCAGCTTAGCATATTTCTCTACATTTTTCATGTGACTGGAGATTACCTAGTAAATTTAAAACTCACTCAGATTTAGCCAATTTTTCCCTGCATTTTTCATGTGGCTGGATTTACCCAGTGGAATTACATATCACTCAACTTAGCATATTTATTTGTGTTTTTCATGTGGCTAGAGATTACCCAATGAATTGCAACCTCATTCATCTTTAGAAAATATTACTCTCTTCATTTTCATGGGGGAATTTACAAACTGTGAGTTTGATTCCTTGCCCAACGATTTTCCTCTTTACTCTTTGCGTTTAATGGGAGATTACAGACCCAATGTTTTAAATTTTCTTGCTCAGAGAATAACTATTACTCTTTGCGTTTTCAGGGGGGAAATTACAACTCTACGCTCTCATTCACTTGCTCAATGATTTTACACCAAAACTCTGTGTTTTTTTCAGGAAATTATAAGATTTGTGCTCTCTTTCACTTTCTCAGCGATTTTACACCAAAAATTTGTGTTTTGAAGAGATTATAATCTCTACACCTTCAGTCACTTACCCAACGAATTGAAATTAGTTCTCTGCATTTATAGGGAGTCATAACTCTATGGCTTTAGAGCATTCCACCCGATGCATATGCTCTCACCACAGACAATGTGGATTCTCTTATACTAAAACAATGCAGTTTCTCTTATGCGTCACTTTAACCACATACAATGTTTTTTTTCTTATACTATGATAGTGCATTTACTTCACCACACATTTAAGCTAATACGCCCTTAAATTTACCATATGTTTTAAGTCTAAAAATCTTTTGTGATGAGTTGAATTTCATCATTAAAATGGAGCATTATATGACAAAAAGTTTTTCTTTCTTGTTTATATCATTTTGGTCCTATTTAATTCTTCTAAGGGAATTGATGAGCCAGCTTAAGTTCCTTATTTTATCATTAAAGAAAACTTAATCTTCTTAAAAATCTGTATGCATGGACCTGAAAGTTAGCACTTGAAACATTAATTAATTCTTAATTATGGATTGATTATCTTTCAATTATTTAATGGATAGACTTGGTATTTATTGATCATCCTGATATTCCCTTGGTTATTGATTCAAAGCACTATACTATTGTGGTTCATAACTTATTAATATTTTATTGCTTAATTTGAGGTATACTATGTTCAATGATTAATGTTGTTATTCTTAATTTCCTTACTTGTTAGTGTAGGATCTTCAGAGTCATGATGATTGATTAAGTATTTTGATTCCTTGCTCCATGGAATAAAGTGAATGTATACATGTTTGAGTGATTGGATTCCTTGCACCATGGAATAATGTCGATGTATAAATGTTTGTGTAACTAGATTCCTTGCGGCATGGAATAAATTGAATGTATAAATGTTTGAGTAATTAGATTACATGGGATATGAATTTTTATGAATGAGGTATGATTGGTCATATGATTAGAATTACTGGAACCATGCATTTGATGAATGATGTATGACTGGTCATATGATTAGATTACTTGCGCCATGATTTTTTTATGAATGATGTGTGATGGGTCATATGATTAGATTTCTTTTTGCGCCATGGGATAAAATTGACGAGTACTCTTGCGCACTTTGAATTATGTTGCCATGTGATGAACTAAGTAATTATATTACTTGTGCGCCATGGAATAATGTCATTATATGATTGATTTAGTAATTAAATTATCTTGCGCCATGAGAAATAGTGATGTTGATTGATTGAGCTAGTCTGTTTTTGACTTGATTGTGTTGGTGGGATGTAGACACCTCCTTGTTCCTTAGAACAATCGCCAGCCCTGAGACCTTAAATGGTCAAAATCAATCAAATGAATCCTGGGCTTGAGCATTGCTTATGTTCCCTGGAGGTCCTAAATTTCTTTAAGTTTATTGTAACGTGCTGAGATGCATCACTATTTATGTTTATCTATCACTATCCTTTATGTTGATGCGTTGATTTCATCATTATTGATTAAAATGATGAGTATCTTGTAATTATTTTACTTATTATGTCATAGATTATGTGTTGCAATGAATTATGTGTTGACGTTAATTTCCTAGTCATAACGGAGGCATCATTACATATGGTATCGGAGCGGGTTCAACCCCACAACTTGGGATTATTACGCCTTCCATTGTATTAAACACTTGATTAATAATTTATCACTAATTAAATTGAATTATGTCCCTGTAGGTAATCATTGTTATAGGACATCGTGGAGGCAGACAACACGATGGTAAAGGAGGGGCTGAGATGCCTCCAATAGAGCATCCACACTAGAGGGGTCTAATCCCCAAAGAGAAGAGCAAGTCATTGGATAGGAGAAGATTGTTGTGTGGGATGTTGTTGGGTTTATGAGGTCCTTTTATAGGATTTCATAGGCCTTGATTAACCAACTATATAGAGATGAGGATAGGGCACCTGTACCCCTTGAGGGTACATAATGCGCTCCCGATGATACTGCTAGTGTTCACAGAGAAATCGAGAAGGTCAATTTTCTCTATTTATTGGGTGCCATGGACGATGCAGCCACCAAGGCATGGTTGGAGAACACTGAGATGTGCTTTGCACTTTGTGACTACACCTCCAATATGAAAGTCTATATGGTGATATTTCAACTGAAGGGGAGAGCGCTTCTATGGCGGAATACACTCCTACCACACTTGAACATGGTCGTTGAAGATGTGTCATGAGAAATATTCAAGGAATGGTTTTGGGAGAGGTATTTGTCAAAGGAATTCATTGAGCACCAACTCAATGAGTTCAACGCCTTGCGACATTGTGGTCATATGGTGCACGAGTATGAGTCCCGATTCATGGGGCTTCTTAGGTATGATCCACATCTGAACATCGAGAAGCTCAAGGTCAACAAGTTTGCGTTCGGCCTTAATTTCAGAATTCATGCAAAAGTGAGGATCCTAATGCCTTATATGTTGCATGATGTAGTCTAGAAGGCCCTCATAGCTGAGGAAGAGCTGATCAACAGGGGTCAGGTAAGGAATCCTGTGAGACCGATGGGAGAGGTGACATCTGGTACATGGCATCATCAGACACCAGCTAGACATTCATCAGGGTATCAAGGTACTTCGAGAGGATCCACGTTCATGACACCACAACAACCAAATCCTCAGTAGAGGAATCCCTACATAGACCACAACACCAACAACAAAGACATCCACAACAAAATCAATTTAGGTCTGTTCAGTAGAACAAACCATGGTTTCAGGATGGTCGGCCAACGAATTCTACTTCAGGGACCAGGAGTACTGGACCGAAGGTCGAATGCTAGACATGTGGAGAGACACATTACCAACGTGACTATATGGTTGAGAGGGCTAGAGTAGTTGGGTCATCCAGAGACACTACAGTTGGATATTTGGGCAAGGCCCACCGTATTCATGAAATTATCAATAACCGCTAGGTTGAGCACCATTCTACTGTGCTCGAGATGTCAGGTACCATCGTTGACTAGACCTTTAGTATTTTGATAGATCCTGGTGCTACACAGATATTTATTTATGGTGCAACGCTAAAAAGAATTAAGGTAAAGTAAGTCGAATAGGACAATTTAATATACATGGAAATGGATTCGAGTGCCAAGTAGAAGGTTGGAGGAAAGGTTACAGACTGTAACCTTATCCTAGGATATTTTGTAATGAAGGCCAACATGTATGTCACGATATTAGGATCTTATGATGTCATGATCGGTATGGAATGGTTGGACTCACATGATTAGATACTTAACTGTAAGATGAAATGGTTGAGTTTGACCAATAATCAGGGACAAAGACAAGTGATTGTAGGAAGAAACTAGGGAGTTTCCTTATGGTTCATTTCTTCCCTAGAGCTATGGAAGATCATGTGCAAAGGATGAAAGATATATGCAATCTTAGCGCTGAACAACAAGGTCATGGTGAAAGGATTAGAAAACCTTTCGGTAGTATGAGAGTTTATAGATGTGTTCCTTGAAGAGTTATGAGGTTTGTCACCCAAAAGAGAGCTGTAATTTACCATCGACTTAAAAAATGGAACTGGACCGATAGCAAGAATGACTTATCGGATGTCGACCCCTGAGTTACACAAGTTGAAAATTAAATTGAAAGAGTTGTTGGACCTAGGAATTATACGTACAAGTGTGTCACCTTGGGGTGAACCTATTATTTTCATACAGAAGAAGGATGGGTCATGGAGACTTTGTATTGACTACCGTCAATTGAACAAGTCAACGATCAATAACCAATATCATTTTCCAAGAATAGACGATTGGTTTGACCAAATGAAGGGCACTACGATGTTTTCAACGATCGACTTGCGATTAGGATACCACCAGTTATGGATCGAGGAGGAAGAAGTTCCTAAGACCACATTCAAGACGAGGTTCGATCATTATGATTTTACCATTTTACCTTTTGGACTGACAAATTCCCCAGGGGTATCCATGAGCTTGATGAACGGGGTGTTCCGTGAATACTTGTTCAAGTTTGTTCAAGTATTCATTGACGAAATATTTATATATTCTTGGAAGATGGAAGAACATGATGAACATTTGTGATTTGTACTATAGTGTTTAAGAGAAAAAAAATTATACGGGAAACTGTCAAAATGCTCTTTTTATCAATCGAGGATTCATTATTTAGGAAATATTATCTTCGACAAAGGCATCATTGTGGATCCATTGAAGGTAGAGGATATTATGGAATGGCATGTATCGACGAATGTACTAGAGGTATGGATATTTATGGATTTATAAATATATTACCGATGGTTCATCCAAGGTTTTTCGAAGATAGCAAATCCGATCACAAAATTTCACAAGAAAAAAAATAAGTTTGTATGGATTGAGAAATGCGTGGAAGAATTTTGAAGGCTTAAGGAGATATTGATGAAAACACTGATACTAAAATTCCCTGACATGGATGAGGACTTCCTGGTATCCACATACACATCCAAAGAAGGCTTAGGAAGAGTCTTGATGCAAGACAGTCGAGTGATTGCTTACATCTCAAGGAAATTAGGAAAGCATGAGGATAACTATGTGACACATGATTTGGAGATATTGGCCAGTGTGTATGCCCTGAGAGTGTGGAGACACTACTTGATTGGATGAAAATTTGAACTAAAAATAAACCACTGTCGTTTGCAACAAATTTTTATGCAAAGTGACTTGAACGCGCGACAAAGGAATTGGTTAGAATTTCTTAGAGAATCCAATTTTGATATTACCTACATAAAAGGAACAATGAACAGAGTGGAATATGTATTGAGTTGGAGGCCACACATATTTTTGGTGATACCCCTTAAGACGAACCTTAGAGAAAAGATTCTAACTATACAATTCGACGATGACTGGTATAAAGAGGTTAAGAAAAATATCGAACAAGACACCATGTTGGTACCAATGTTTGAAGGATATACATTGGACAACAACGGATTACTGAGGTATAATAACTAGATTTACATATCGAGTAACAAAGAATTGAGAATTTTGATCTTAAACGAAGCTCATAGAGAAGTGTATATGGCTCAACCAGGAGTCACGAAGATGAGGGCAAACCTTAAGCCCTTATTCTTATGGAAAGGAATGAAGGTGGACATAGTTAACTATGTGGCGAGGTGTATAGAATGTCAGCAAGTGAAGGATGAACATAGACATCTGACACGATTACTACAATGACACGCTATTCTAGAATTGAAATGGGAGGTCATTTTGATGGACTTTATTATGGGATTTCCATTGATGGCAAGGAGGAACGACTTGAGTTTCAAGGTATTTGACACTCTGACGAAGAGTTCACATTTTATTCCAGTGCATACGATGTATCAGGCACTAGACATAGCTATATTTTTTATCAGCGAGGTTGTGAGATTACATGGAATGCTTAAAAGGATCATATCTGATCAAGGATTGATGTTTACATGATGATTTTGGACCAATTTCCAAGAGGCTTTGGGAACCCAACTTAAATTTAGTACAATGTATCACCCGGGGACAAAAAAGAAGATAGAAAGAATGAACCAAATCTTGGAATATATGTTGCGTATGTACGTGATGGACCAACAAAAGCATTGGGAAGAGTTCTTTCCACTGGTATATTTTTCATACAACAACAACTATCAAAGCACCATTAAAATGGCACCATTTGAGTTTCTTTATGGGTGACCATGTTAGATGCCTTTGATCTAGGATCAAATTGAGGTTAGGGTTCTGGTAAGACCAGAAGTGATCCAAGAAATGGAAGAACAAATAAAAATGATAAGACAAAAGATTAAATAAGTGCAAGATCAACAAAAGAGTTGTGTTGATGTGCATCGTGTTGACCATAATTATGAAGTTGGTGACTGATTTTTCTTGTTGGTGAAACCACACAAGAGCTTGATTATGTTTGGGAAGGGTGCTAAACTCTCTCCCAAGTTTCTAGGATCTTTAGAAGTTATGAAAAATAAAGGGCCTATGGCCTATCAACTATCCTTGCCTGATTCTTTGAGGCGTATAAATGATGTTTTTCATGTTTATGTTTTGAGACATTTTCTTAGTGATCCTACACATGTGATTGACATGGGTTCCTTGTAGGTTTTAGACGAGGGTGCACTCATGGTGGAGCCAATTCGCATTCTAGACCATCACATTTGACAAATACCACATTGATCAGGTCAAGGTCCAGTGGGACAATTATAGTCCTTACTTGGATACCTGGGAAGACGCATATGATATGTCCCATCAGTTTCCATATTTATTTGATAGTTAGACATATATATCTTGTCAGATTATTTATACACTTCATTTATATATTGTACAACTTTTTGACGAAGTTTAAAACATGAGGGGGTGTATGTAACATCCCTCTCTTGCGAGCACATGTTATTGACTTATTCTTTGAGGACACTTGCATGCAAGTGATCTGATTTTAGTATATTGTTGTATGTTTCACTTATGGATTCTTATGATGATGTTGATGGATTATGATGTTATGTTATTTGATATCTATGTATTGACAAATGTTATTGACGAGTTTCTCTTGAGTGTGCAGGACATTGGAAATATTGATGATGTCGATGGCATCAATGGACCTCCTTGAACTCTGTATTGAGTCATGGAGTGGATTGTATTGGTTTGAGTATTTCCTTTATGCATATGTGACATATGATCAGGTATATTATGATGTTGTTTATGGATCATTGAAAATGTTTCATTGATAGATGTAGGTTGATGATTGCATGCTAATATGACTCACATAACGAGTAAAGGGGGCATGCACATCAACCAAATATTGAGGGAGAGGTGTGGCAACATCCTTGTCACAACTTACTTGCACTCTCATCATGGATCAAATTATAGTTTAACGATTACCTATTTCGATAGATCCACGATGTCCTGAGGGAATACTAAGACAGTCTCTCACAAATATTTCTAAGGGGTGTGCAATAAAGAAGAGTCCTTCCTTAGAATCCCTTAGTCTCTCACAAGGTCGCCCAAATGGAGTGTTGACTCCAGGGGTTGGACAACTACTAAAACCAGTCAAAGGTGAGTGGAACCCTTGGAGCAAGGGGTGCATCTTGAAGGGCACGTTGTGAAATTAAAAATTTGAATCAAAGGCGAGTGACACCATTGGAGCACAAAGCGCATCTTGAAGGGCACGTCGCGGAATTTAAAAATAAAATGAGTTAAAGAATGTAGGTGGCCTAGAAAACTTAGAGCAAATGTTAAACCTTATAAAATATTGAGCCTTGCCAAATTAATTAACTGATTAATTAATTAATTAACTAATTAATGAATTTATTAATCATAATCCCTAATGGTCTAAGCTCGTGCAAATAAAAAATTAGCTAAGCCTAAGTCTAAGTTAGTGAGAAGACTAAAAAATATTTTTTATAAATTGAATAACAAGGGGATGAAATAAATCAATTTAAGAAATCAATGAAAGTAAAATAAATCTAAAGACTGAGTTAATACACATTGTGAAAGTAATTGCCAAATTGGAATTTAAGGTAAAATTGGAATAAATCTAAAGGAAAGGGTACGCATAGAAAGAAATCTAGAGTCTGGTTAACAATAGTCTAACTAGGAGAAGTTTCTTGTTTTAACTCAATCCCATTTTAGAAAGGCATCCATCATAAATGGGAAATAAAGGGATTAAAGGGACAACAAGGAGTGATTTTAGGAGTGCCTTTAGGAGGGGTGAGGGAAATTGACTTTTATTAAATTAAAAATGTGGATTTAATTGTGCAAATTGGGGGAAAGGGTGACACATGTAAGTGGGAGATAATTCTAAATTATTTTAATTGAAAAGTGAATTAATTGTGCAAGTGTGGGAAAAATTATATAAAACAAATGGTCGAGTTGAGAGAGAGGGAGACTAGTTATGGGTAAGGTTATGTTGTAGAAATTATGACTAGTTTTTCTTGTGATAGTTTGGATACCCAACTTGAGAGAGTGAGTGGTGGTTCTACCTTGCGAGGCGAGCTATGAGTGATCCAGAATCAGATCCAAGAGGTTTCCAGGTCCAGAAAAGTTTCAAAAATGGAATTTATCGGAATCAGACGAAACCAATTCCATTGTGACCGTCTCGTCACGCTGATTCTGGCCATATATTTACTTTCTCAAAAGGACTCTGTATGCGAGAGTTAACACGCTCTGATCGTTTTCCCAAAAAACTAAAAAGTCAATTGGCAAAAGTCAATGATGATGTCAACATGACATCCTGCTGACGTCATCATGATGACATTAGAAAAGTGACATGTGGCAGTAGTGGAGACATGTGATTGGGCATATGATGCATACTTGGACCAATGGCAGAGTGACACTTGTCAATATTCAGGCAAATGTGGTGGTGCCACGTGACCCAAGGATGGACAACCACGTCGCACCCAATCAACAGTTGTGTGGCAAGTTTAAAATTTTTTGGGGTCCATGAGTTTTGAACCCATGACCTATGACCGAGCACAAAATTTGTTAAATTTCCAACAACCAACGTGCCATGTGTGAAGCTTGTTTAGAGAAGCCACAATAACATTATTTAAAGTGTAATATTATGTATGGTGCAAAAGGGAGGGGGTTGGGGATAAGCCCCAGCTTGTGGTCACTTCTTAGAACCCCATACATCTAGGAGGGGGGGTCTTCAACCACATACTTATGCACATGGTAGAGGATAAGGGTGGTCCCATCGAACACGCCCATAAATTCAGGGACTAGCACGAATTAAGGGCTAATGCTTAACCCTTTGGGGTAGAGCTTGGCTAATTTTAGATGCACGTGACCACTATTTGAGGATACACACTTGATTTAGGGGGATACTCTGTGTATTTTTGAATTTTTATTACAAAGTGGGTTTTATTGTATGGTTTGGGATTTTTTTTTATGATTTTTAGGCTTGTTAATGGAGATTTTTGCCCATTTTGGGCGATATTGGGCTCTTTTTGAGTCCAGATTTTGGGGGGAAGTTGGGGAAGGATAACCAAATTCAAATATATAAAAACTAGGCCTGTTTGAGGCCATGAAGGATAGTCAAAACAAATTTATTCTCAAGCAAAGCAAATCCAAAGCCATTTTTATGCAGGGGAGTTGTTGAGGAGCAGAACTTTGAAGGCCATTTTCGGAGGCTATACTCAGCCTTTTTCAGTGCCATTAGTTGCATTGGATTTTGGAGGTCAAGCAAAACACAATGAGGTCATAATGGAGTCCATTTGTTTTACTTTTTATGTACTTTTAAATAATTGAAGAATTAATAAAGAAGCCTCCCCTGTTGAGACAAAGGCCCAGAGACGTAGGCAATTTTGTGTCGAACTCCGTTATCACTTCTCTTGTTATGGATTTTTGTTCTTATTGCTTCAGTTAAGATATATATATTGTTTTATGGCTGCTATGTTTCTTCATTAAATTCATCCTCTTTTCTTCAGCTTCATAAATGGTTAATTAACACATACAATTAATAACTCAACCACAGTCATTAAAAGATCTTTTCGAATCAAGTGGTATCAGAGCTAGTTGACATTTGGATTTGAGTTTTGCATGTTAACCAGGGAAAAGATACCACGTGGTGAAGACGATATTGTTGCAGAGAATCCATTAATTGGATTAAGAGAGAGATCTTCTCACACCGAGAATATGGCAACAGAAGAGGGACTTTCTCAGGATGAGAAAGAGTTCCGGAAAATTTTATTTTCTATGTCAGAGATGGTGAAAGTTTTGTACGAGGATTACTTGGAACGAAAGAGACCAGTTATTGGGAAATATTCAAAGGGAAAAAGTGAAGAGGAAGAGGATCCTCCTCATATTCCTCCTTCATGTCCATCATCACCTCCTTCTTTAAGTTCAAGTTCTAAAACCAATTCAAAGAAACATGTTCATAAACATAAGAATGAAATACCATTATTAAAACTTGATGTTAAATTTGAATTACCCATATATGATGGTGAAGTGAATGTAGAGATACTTGACAATTGGGTCAGGAAGATGGAGGTTTACTGCAGTGTGCAACAGATCAAGGATGAGGCCACACAAATCAAGTTGGCATCTTTGAGACTTGTAGGTATAACTCTCATCTGGTGGAAAAGAAAGTTGCAAAATGGAACGCAACAAGTGGGTAATGTATTTCCATCATGGAAAAGTTTCATTTATGCACTTAGGAAGAAATTCTATCCTTTGGGTCATAAAGAAAATGCATTAATTGAATGGCAAGATTTAAAACTAAGAAAAGAACAAACAATCCAGGAGTATACAGATGGCTTTCAAAAAATGGCATTGATGTTAGATATCCCTTTACATACACATGAAACTCTTATGAAGTATATAGGAGGTTTACTTGCACATATTAGAAATACTGTATTCATGTTTGGACCCACTAACCTAGATGAGGTTTATGTTCAAGCGACATACATTGAAGCAGGGAAATCAAGTGTATTGGGGGAATCGTCTTCTAGGAAAGAGGACAAGAGGAAATGGCATGGAAAGAATTCAAATGCAGTGACAAGGAAGGAAGAGAAGCCCTCTTGCAAGCATTGCAAGAAAGAGGGGCATGATGAGGACATATGTTGGCAGTTGCATCCCGAGAAGAGGCCAAAGTGGTTCAAGGAAAAGAAGGGAAGGCAAACAGTGGAAACGACAACAAGACCCATAGACTTGGGATCGAATTCAGGTGATGAATCAAAGGCCTCCTTGGTTGGTATGATAGGTAAAATTGGTGAAGGCATTGATTGCAAAAGTAAATTGTTTCATATAAGGGTAATCATGTGACACACTAAGATAGACACATTAATCGACAGTGGATCTCAATCTAATCTAATCTCAGAATAATTGGTTAAGCAATTGGGGTTAAAAACACAAGTACATCATAAGCCTTACACACTTAAATGGATAAGAAATCATCATCAAATGAACATAACAAAGCAGTGCACAATCAAATTTGCAATTTCATCTAAGTATGTGGATGAGGTCACATGTGATGTAGTGCCATTAAGAGAATGTGTAATGGTATTAGGTAGTCCATACTTATATGATCGTAAGGCAATCTTCTACAGGACAAAGAATCAATATCAATTAACCAAAGCAGGTCAAGATTATGTGGTTCATGCTCATCATGTTAAGGCAAATAAAACACTTCAAACAATAGAAAAGTTAAAGAAGGTAGTGCAAGAAAGAAACAAACCTATAATTGTTCAAATGAAGTAATTGATATTAAGCAAGAACATGAAATGATTGTTGAATGGAAAATCAATCAGAGGTTGCTTCAAGATAAGCTCATGTCATGAAAATATTACAAGTATATCAGCTCATTTGCAGTTGTCTTTTTTATGCTATCATTAGTAATGTTGTCTACATGGATGATAGCGACTTTAGTAAAATGTAACATGGTTCAAATGGCTAACAATATGTTGTTAGTTGTCATGATTGTGTTACAATTGATCTTGATGAGACAGGTGCACGTGATAGAGCTCAGAGACAGAGAACAAGTTGGGTGGCCTATCCCGAACTTGTTGACTAGTCAGTAACCTTTTGGGGACCAAAAGGTCCTTAGTGGGGAGGTCTGATCCAGAATCAAATCTAGGAGGCTTCTAGGTCCAAAAAAGGATAAAAAATGAAAGTTCTCATAATCGGATGAAACCAATTCCATTACAACCATCTCGTCACGTTGATTTTGGCCATATATTTACTTTTTCAAACAGGCTCAGTATGCGAGAGTTATCGCACTATGATCGTTTTCCCAAGCAACTAAAAGGTCAATAGGTCAACTGGAAAAAGTCAATGATGATGTCAACATGATGTCCTATTGACGTCATCATGCTGACATCAACAAAGTGACATGTGGTAGTAGTGGTGACATGTTACTGGGAAGATGATGCATACTTAAACCAATGGCAGAGTGACACTTGTCAATATTCGGGCAAATGTGGTGGTGCCACGTGGCCTAGGCATGGGTAGCCATGTGGCACCCAATCAGTAGTTGTGTGGCAAGTTTAAAAAATTTCGAGGTCCATGAATTTTGAACCCACGACCTATGACCAACCACAAACTTTGGGAAAGTTCCAACAACCAACATGCCATGTGTGAAGCTTATTTAGACAAGCCACAATAACATTATTTAAAGTGTAATATTATGTATGGTGCAAAAGGGAGGGGGATGGGGCTAAGCCCCAAACCGTGGTCAGTTGTCATAACCCCATACATCTAGGAGTGGGGGGCTTCAATTGTATCCTTATGCACATAGGATATAATAAGGGAGGTCCCATCAAACGCGCCCATAAATTCAAGGGCTAGCATGAATTAAGGGCCAACACTTGGCCAATTTTACATGCATGTGACCACTATTTGAGGGTGCATGCCTGATTTAGTTGGATACTCTATGTATTGTTGAATTTTGTTTATAGAGTGGGTTTTATTGTATGGTCTGGGATTTTTTTTATGATTTTTAGGCTTGTTAATGGATATTTTTGCCCATTTTGGCGGATATTGGGCTCTTTTTGAGCCCAGATTTTGGAAAGAAGTTGGGGAAGGATAACCAACTTCAGATCTATAAAAACCAGGCATGTTGGAGGCCATGAACGAAAGTTAGAGCATATTTATGCTGAAGAAAAGCAAACCCAAAGCCAGTTTTATGCAGGAGAGCTGTTGAGGAGTAGAACTTTGGAGGCCATTGTCGGAGACTCTACTCAGCCTTTTTCAGTGCCGTCAGTTGCATTGGATTTATGAGGTCGAGAAGAACATAGTGATATTAGAATGAAGTCCATTTTGTGCACTTTTGATGTACATTTCAAGAATTTAAGAATTAATAAAGAATCCTCCCCCACTGAGACAAAGGCCCAAAGACGTAGGCAATTTTGTGTCGAACTCCGTTATCACTTCTCTTGTTATGGTTTGTTTTTCTTATTGCTTCAGTTGATATATATATATTGTTTTATGGATGCTATGTTTCTTCATTAAATTCATCTTCTTTGGTTCATCTTCATAAATGGTTAATTAACACATGCAATTAATCACTCAACCACAATCATTAAAATATCTTTATGGATTAGTGAGCTAGAAGATTTCTGGTTGTGTGTGTGCGTGGCTTGTTTGGGGCTCAGGGGGATAAGAGGGAAGAAGAGTAACCCTAGTGTTTTATGGGAGGTACCGGTGAAGTATCCATGGTTATCAAGCAGGGAGTTGGACAGAGTACAAGAAATGGAGAACATCTTCGAATTCTTGTCTTCGGTTACGGTACTTATGTTGAGATTATAAAATTGTGTTAATCCTTTTAATGTGTACTGTATTTATTTTAAAATAAGTATGGATCCTTAAAACCATTATCGGTGTTCATCATTAACTATAGTGATATTTACAATTCTTATTCTATTTAAATCTTGAGGAATTTGCCCAACATTTGCATGTTCATACACCCAGCAATACGAGTCCCCTAGCATTTATTTTACCTTTAATGTCTCTGCGTTTACCTTGCAAACTCTACGATTTTTTCATTTAAAGGTACCCTATTTGTTGGGGGAACACCTCCTTTCATTTACCTTGCAAAATCTATGATTTTGGGCCTTTAAAAGTACCTTGTGTGTTGGGGGAAAACCTCCTTTCGTTTACCTTGCAACTATGTGTTTGTCCCCAATAGATGTCTCTGCAATTTTCCTTTAAAATGCCTCTGCGTTTTATTTTAAATATCTCTGCGATTTTCTCTTAATGTCTTTGCCTTTCCTTTTACAAGAAATACCTCTACGATTTGTTCATCACCCAACAATTTTTCTCTCCATTTAAAACACTGTGTTTTTGCATGTCGATTTACCCAATGAAATTGCATATCACTCAACTTAGCCTATTTCTATGCGTTTTTTTTTATGTGGCCGGAGTTACTGAACGAAATTACATCTCACTCAGCTTAGCATATTTTTGTGTGTTTTTTTTCATGTGGCTAGAGTTACCCAACATAATTACATCTCACTCAACTTAGCATATTTCTCTACATTTTACATGTGGTTGGAGATTACCCAACGAATTTAAAACTCACTCATCTTTAGCCATTTTTTCCCTGCATTTTACACGTGGATGGAGTTACCCAACGTAACTACATCTCACTCAGCTGAACATATTTCTCTTCTTTTTTCATGTGGTTGTATATTACCTAGTGAATTGTAACCTCACTCAGCTTTAGAAAATATTACTCTATGCGTTTTCATGGTGGAATTTACAAACTCTTAGTTTGATTCCTTACCCAAGGATTTTCCTCTTTACTCTCTGCGTTTGATGGGAGAGTACAAACCAATTGTTTTAAATATTCTTTCTTAGAGACTAATTATTACTATGTGCATTTTCATGGGGGAAATTACAAATCTGCACCCTCCTTCACTTGCTCAATTATTTTATACCAAAAAACTTTGTTTCTTTTGAGGATATTATAAGCTCTGCACCCTCATTCACTTTCTCAACGATTTTACACCAAAACTCCATGTTTTAAGGAGATTATAATCTTTACACCTTCAGTCAATTGCCAAGTTGTTAGTTTTTGGGTAGTCATAACTCTGCGTCTTTATAGCATTTTTTTCGACGTCCATGCTCTCACCGCAGACATTGTGTTTTCTCTTATACTAAAATAGTGATTTTTCTCTTATGCATCACTTTCACCACAGACAATGTTTTTTTCTCTTATACTAAGATAGTGTGTTTACTTCACCACACATTCATGCTAAGATGCCCTTAAATTTACCATATGTTTTAAGTCTGCAAATATTTTGTGATGAGTTGAATTTCATCATTGAAATGGTGCGTTATATGACGACACGTTTTTCTTTCTTGCTTATGTCATTTTGGTCCTATTTAATTATTCTAATGAAATTGATGAGCCATGTTAAATTCCTTATTTTATCATTAAAGAAAACTTAATATTCTTAAAAATCCCTATGTATGGACCTGAAATTTAGCACTTGAAACATTAACTAATTCTTAATTATGGATTGATTCTCTTTCAATTATTTAATGGATAGACTTGGTATTTATTGATGATCCTGATATGACCTTGGCTATCTATTCAAAGAACTAGGCTATTGTGGTTCATAACTTATTAATATTTTATTGCTTAGTTTCAAGTATAATATGTTCAATGATTAATGTTGTTATTCTTAATTTCCTTACTTGTTAGTGTAGGATCTTGAGAGTCATGATGGTTGATTAATTATTTTGATTCCTTGTGCCATGGAATAAAGTGAATGTATAAATGTTTGAGTAATTGGATTCCTTACACCATGGAATAAAGTGGATATATAAATGTTTGAGTAACTATATTCCTTGCTCCATGGAATAAAGTTAATGTATAAATGTTTGAGTAATTGGATTCTTTGCGCCATGGAATAAAGTGGATGTATAAATGTTTGAGTAATTAGATTACATGCGCCATGAATTTTTATGAATGAGGTATGATTGGTCATATGATTAGAATTACTCGCACCATGAATTTGATGAATGATGTATGATTGTTCATATGATTAGATTACTTGCACCATGAATTTTTTATGAATGATGTGTGATGGGTCATATGATTAGATTTATTTTTGCGCCATGGTATAAAACTGATGAGTACTCTTGCGCACCTTGAAATATGTTTTTGTGTGATGAACTGAGTAATTAGATTACTCGCGTTCCATGGAATAATGTCATTATATGATTGATTTAGTAATTAAATTATCTTGTACCATGAACAGTAGTGATGTTGATTGATTGAGATAGTTGGTTTTCGACTTGATTGTATTAGTGGGATGTAGACACCTCATTGTTCCTCAGAATAGTTGCCAGCCCTGAGACCTTAAATGGTCAATATCAATCGGATGAATACAGGGCTTGAGAGTTTCTTATGTGTCCTGGAGGTGCTAACCTTGCAGGGTAGGTTGGGGAGGTATTCATTTCAATATTCAGTATCTGGTTCATCAATGTTTATAAATTGATTTAATTTGATTGTGCTGTGTTGAGTTGTGCCGCTATTTATGTTTATGTGTTTCTATCCTTTGTGTTGATGCATTTATTTCATCGTTATTTATTAAAATGATGAGTATCTTGTAATGGTTTTACTTATGATGTCATAAATTATGCACTGCTATGAATTATGTGTTGACGTTAATTATCTAATGCAAAAAAAAAAAAATTACCTTTTTTGCTTCGCTTTCCTAGTCGTAACGGAAGGGCCATTATAGTTTAAAAACAAAAAAAATAGAATAGACAAGAAGGAACTACATGGTTTCGTGATGATTATGTCAGGATCCTTCTCAATAAATTTTTAACCTTTTTTTTTATTATAATATTAGTTTTTTCAAGATACGCAGGGGAGAAAAATGTTGTTGCAATTCCATTTGTTGAAACTCCTATTGCTACAATTCTCATTGTTGCAACCCATGTTTTTGCAATTTTAATTGTTTGAATTCTCGTTGTTTCAAATCTTGTTGCAACAATTCCCATTAATGCAACTCCCTTTGCTGAAACTATTATTGCTTCTACAACACCCTTTGTTACAAATCCTATTGTTGCAATTCTCATTTCTACAAATCTTGTTTCTATAATTCCCCTTGTTGTAGCTCCTATTGATACAAATCTCATTGTTGAAACTCTTTTTTTTCGCAACTATTCCCATTGTTGCAACTCCCTTTGCTACAATTATTCCCATTTCCACAGTTCCCTTTGCTACAAATTCCCTTGGCAGATATGCTTCATTTTTCCAAAACCTTTTCCCTCCCATTTTTGTGGTTGCAACTCCACTTCCAACCCTCTCTCATCTCCCAAAATTCCCCTTCCATTCCCTTGGCTACAAATCCACTTGCAACCCTTAGTCATTTCACAAATTTTCCCTTCCATTACCTTGGCTGCAATTCCACTTGCAGCACCACTTCATTCCCAAAAATATCAATCACCTCATTTGCATTGTTGTAGCTCTGTTTCTGTGGTTCACATCGCTGCAACTCTACTTGCAGCTTCATTTTCATTTTTTTCACTTTCTTCCCACACCATCGTTGTTACAATTCCTTTCCATACCACTTGCACCATAGCATCTGATGTTGCATATTTATCGCCACAAATCTACTCACATTTGTCACTTTATGATCACTGTCATCATTCCAATTTGGGTCGATATATGATGCAATTCCAGCTAGGACCCTTGACGTGACCTCAACCTCCACTGATGTAAATTCAAATAGTGTCGTACTAATACATCCATTAAAGGTAAGACATGATAGGTACACATTCCTATCAGAATTTGCAATGAGTAATTTCTAATGGCATGTGTCTATTATGATTCCTCTATAACCACCACATCATATCATCATTGTTATATTCAAGATCTCCATGCCCACCAACCTCATTGCCAAAATTATGAATTATCTACCCTAAAACTCACATAGACCCTGCAACCACGAACATTCAGAGTTAGTAGAAGAAAGGAGCCATGGGAGGCTCATTGATACACATAGAGATGACTGAACCAATGTTAATTGAGGTTTATGACAACATCAAACAAATTATGGGATATACTGGCTGGATGGACTACTTGCTACGGTTACAAGGACATAATGACAAGATAGCACTTAATTTTCTCTAAATTAGAGGGTCGAGCACTCCATAGTGGTCAAAGCACACATAGAAGTTATAGAAGAATGATTGGCATAGTTCATTGATTTACCGAATATAGGAGACTGGTGGTACAAGAGAAGAACTTCACATATTGAAGTTCTCGAGCAATTCCTCAAGGCCGAAGAATCTTTAGTAAAGAAAGGAACAATTTTTGAATGTCGGTCTATGCCACACCCATGGGAGGATGTGGTTGCCTTTGTGCAATGATACTTCACCTGCCAATATTGCTATGGAACTATCAAAATATACAATATTTGGTTTCTTGACCATCTATGCCACAACCATCTATTTAACATGCCATATTTCCTATTTCAAACATTGCATACGATGATCTCACTGGTTCAAATGGAAAATAACCCACATAATTTGTATCCCACCACGACCTTATAAATATCTGGGTGGAGTATGCACTCTAAAAATAGGGCCACAAATAGAATAACATTGTCTGAGCACTTGTTCTACTCCCTAAAAGAGAAGTGGTTGCACTTTAGGAATCCTGATAGGAAATTCCTCCCCTTCCGACACCAGGGGAAGTCATGGTCGCAACTCCTATGATAGGTACCAATACTGTGGAAATGATGAGTCTCACTATTGTGACTCCTCTACTAGGGAATAATGCCAAGGATATAGTGATTCTCGTTGCTCCAATTTCTCTACTATAGAAATCCAGGAGGTCCACTAGGAAAAGGGGTCATCCTGCTACATCTCTGATGAAGGACAACCACGATAGAGACATAAAGGAAACTGCTACCAAACAATGGAAAAATAAATTCAAATGGTTTACAAAGATTCAAACCCATTTTACAAGGAAACAGAGAACCATCCATGTAGTTGCAACTCAACGTAAAAATAAGAAAATTAAGAATCCCAAGGAACAAGCCCAAGAGGAGCTCTAGGAAACAAAAGAAGCAAAAACCTCTCCTAACATACAAGAACTAGAGGAGGGAAATAATCTGGAAACTGATGATGGTTCCCTTGGTGAAGACCTAAACATTCTCCTGGAAGCATATTCAAATGAAGAATATTTAGAGTTGCAAGGCCCCACTAATCCACAAGAACTAGTGGGGACCCATTATCAAGAACAAGATCCAACTGAGATAGAGGACCCATCATAGTCTCCAAGCCCTCAAATGGACAAGATCGAGAAATATGGCAGTCCAACAGACATAGAAAAGATGAAATTTCTCATTGATACAACAATAAGTGTAATTGTTGGAAAAAAACAAGAAACAATGTCTCTTATTGAAATAAAAAGAGGCACTCTTGATGAATCAAATGTTTCTACAACGGAAGAAAAGAAATAAGTATAACCAAAGGCCCCTACTACCACACAAGAAATAGTAGGAGGACCTCTTCGGGAATGACCTACTCATTCACAGGAATAAAATGAAGCAGAAGAGGTTCCACCAGGAAATAACTCAGATAATGCAACAAACCCTAGGGTACAAGAACCACAACTAGAGGTTGCTACTCCATAACAAAATATAACTCCCATATGGGTAAGCATCTGACAATCTGTACCTATTTATGCCTCTTTGGTGAGAGAAAAAAAATGCTAAGGATGAGAAATTGGAAGATTCAGATGAATCTCAAAATGATCAAAGATGAGTTGGAGGAACAAACAACACCTAAGAAATCACGTTACTCTAAAAAATGTCCTCATGCTATAGGGGAACCCTTCACCAACTCACAAGAAAGAGCTCAACTTACAGAGAAAAAAGAGTTAGCTGTAAAAAATACACATTTCATGATGGTTGATGAAGCGACCTAGAAAAACAGTGCAAGGAAACAAAGGAGCTCATGCAGAATAATATACCAGTCAGAAGAATGGGGCAAGAAGGGAGGTAATATGTGGTGCCAGTGACCCCCAGGGTCGCCATGAATTCTATAACACTCAATTACTTTTAGTTGAATGGGGAAATGCAACAATATTGGGTTGGGGGAGATGACAGGTGCCTAAATTGGTATACTTTCAGCACCCGTCTAATACCTTTTTGCTTATCACTTTTCATCGATCATTTTCTTTTTTATACTCTCTTTATCTAGTTTGTTGCATTTATCACTAAGGTATGAATCCTTCCTCATATGCAATTTTATGATATTCTTCCATGTTTCTTAAAGGAACTTGTTAGTTTCATGTACTAATACGGTTACACATGACTAATACAACAACTACAACTCCCCACTGTGGTTTCAATACATCGTTGTTTTAATTCTAGGAACAATCCAACTAGTGCAACTCCAAGTGTACTCCTTCTACTATGACTCCAACTGCTACAATTCCAAGTGTACTCCTCGTGTTGTGACTCTAGCTGACCATTGCGAATCCAAACATGTTTTTAGTTATTGAGATTCCCAATGTGTTTTCTATTGCTATGAATCCAAGTACACCATTGCTATGATTCCAAATATAAATTCATTAGTGCTAACGGTTATGAAGAGTCTTCATAGAGAAAAGTGACAGAAGGAAAATGGATGACCAAAAGGAGAATTGGTTCTGTCACCAAGTTGACACATTTAGATGTTTTCTAAAATCATTGTAATCAGATGAACAACTGGATTCTCATGACTATCCATCTGTTCCTTTGTATAATTTTAGACAAGAATCATATTGTATAAGAACCTCAACTTCCCCGGAGCTGAGGAGAGGAAATTTTGGTGATAAGCATTCATATTATATTGTATTTTCAAACTCTTTCAATATAATTTCTAGCTCCTCTCTCATTTGTGTGTTTATTTCTTGGTGATCATGTGATCCTGGTTTTGTAGCTCATTACCTTGCCTAAGGGGGTAGGGACCCCTCCTTAGTCAGGTACTTACTTTACATTAGTGTAGGCTTTAATATTTCAATTATGTTGATTTGTTTCAGTAATCGTTTCAATTCCTAGTCTTTTACAATTTCGATTTCATAGAAACGATGCTACAATTCATGTGTGGTTGATATTAAATTAATGTTACAAGAATACGAAGATTTAAGATACAATTCAAGTCTATTTTTATTTCTACAAGTTCAAGACCACATACATTGTTACATCTCTAGGTACTACAATTGCTTCATTTTAAATTATGTCGTGTTGGAATTTATGTTGCAATTCGTATTGTTGCAACTTGCATCACTATGATTCCTTTTGTATTGCAGCTTCATTGTTGAAACTCTTCTTGTAGCTACACTTTATTCTATCTTATTTTTTATTCATGATAGTTTTAGCAGTTTGGGATTGATAATTACATTAGATAGTTACCGAATGTGTGAAAACGTAATTGTTAGAATAGAACATGACCTTCATTCTACTTGAGAAAGTCACCAATAGAATGTAATGTCATTTCAATTTCTATAAGTGTGATTTCAATTCCTGCAAGTGTGATTTCAATTTCTACAAGCATCATTTCAATTCTTCACTTGTGATTTAATTTCCGCAAGTGTGATATTTACTTTCATGTACTAGTACAATTTGGTGACTTAATTAAATAACTTTAAGCCTTTATGTATGACATAAAAAGCGTTATAACCCTAATTTTCTCCACACATGCATACCTGGCATTTGTCCCTCTTACCTGCCAATTTTTCCAAGCAATCATTGAGTTTCTCTTCTTAAAAACCCATTTTTTGAAGATGTACGCGCCCTGCACCACTATTACCCACATACATACACTTTCTTCACTACTAAAAACAGTGTACGTATGCTAGTTGCACCATTACAACCCAGGTATACTTTCAAAAGTTGAAAAAATTAAAAATTTGCAAGGAATTCGTTAAGATTACGGGCTATTGGGTAGTTTCCCAACTAATTCACCACCTCTAGCCCGTCACCCAACCAAATAACCATCCTTTTCCCATATAAAAGGAGGTGTTGGGGTCTCATTCCACATATAAGCATAAGATCAGTGAAAATTTGCCCTTTTCACATCCCCTCCTTGCCCCAATCATTTGCAGCCTTGTTGTGATAATTGCCTTAGCTTTCCTCATTTTTCTGTTTTTTTGTCGATAACAACCCATTCCATTTCCCAAGAAGAAGTGTGAGAGGAGAAAGATATGCAGAGGTGCACTTGGAGCTTGGTGAAGAGGATCCCAGACTAGGTTTGAGGATTAATATCTGACTTTGGTTATAAGTAATCATTGTTTTATCAATAAAAGAAGCAATTTTTTTGTCCCAATAACATGATGTGTCGAATGTTTGCATTTGTTCTATGTTTTTATTCTACCATCTAACCCTTATTTATGTATGAAATGTATGCTTGTAGTTCTCTTTTTATCTATATTTGAATGAAGGTTGGCCTTGGGAGGAGGTTTGTAGTCAGCAGAGCTATCAAGCACGAGAGGATCTACACAGGACACAGAGTAAAGGTACAGTTACTAGATCCATCTCATTTTACTTTTCTTGCATAAGTCTGGGGTATGTTTGGGGTAATGAGAGAAGTAGGATACTTTTATACGGTTATTGATCTGCCTACATTGTAAACCCTTGTGTATCCATAAGGGGGTTTTTCCCGCTAGCAGAACTGATGACCATATTGGGGAAACCTCTAGAGTTTTAGGGGATTGTTTGGGTGTTTGATTGGTTTTATTACCTTTTGATTTTCTTGTTAAGTTTACTGAGTCTTTCAAGGGGTTTGGTCACCTATTGGTGCCACACCAGTTCTCCCTACCCTGTTAGTCAGTCTCTTTTACTTTTTTTTAATAAGTACATAGGTGTACGTGGCCTGTTGTGGGTCAGCATGCATACATACACACCTTGCTTTATAGACAACCAATGTACATACACATGATTCTTAAGTATCAGTAGCATAAGTATGTCAATTTTTATTTTTTTTAAGAAGAGGCAGTCAACCTCTTCCCTGTAAATCGGTCTCTGGTTTTTACAGTCAAAGCCTGGGTTGGATGTCAGTTTACTTATTTTTTTAAATATTTCTTGTGTTTACTTAGAAAGGGTTTTTAGGTGAGTCGTTGAGTTGTTGATCAACTTGTTTGGTTTCTTTAGTGACTCCCTGCGATCTGCAGTGGGATAGAGGTCAATTTCATTCTTGTTTGGTGTTTTCTTTTACTCCCTTTCATTTGCTTTAAAGAAAAAGAAAAAGAATTTATTTCAAGTTTCTTGTTTGAAGCATTTGCAAAAAGAAAAGAAAATATATTTTTCATATCTTAGTTTGGTAAAGTAGTCAGGGTAGTTATTTTACTTGGAAAGAAAAACGAGTTTAGTTTTTAAGTTCCTTAACTGATTTCATAGAATTTAAGTAGCTCGTAGTCGAGTGAAATTTCATTTTAGTTAAAGATGTTGAGAATAGTTAGTTATGAAAATTTGGTTAAAGAGTGAATTGCAAATCTTTATTGTTAACTAGAAGTAATTTTTCTTTCAGTTTCGTTGACTTCTCCTCTTTTTTGTCTCTCATACACACCACTAGTTTCACTTCCATTACCTCTGAGTTAAAACAAGCCATTTAAAATGGATGCTAATTAAAATTAATTAGACTTTATGTTTGTAGGGTCAATCAACTATTTTAGGCTAGAGCCTTGAATTAGGTTGGAGAGGAAACTCTTCAATGCTTAAAAACAAACATTGAAGACAGATCTAGGGAATGTAAGAATTCCAATAAACGTGAAATTTATCCGGGAGACCCCTATAACACAGGGGATAAACACAAGGTCGTGTGCGGAAAGGTAGCGGAGATAAACCCTCCAAATCTGAACTAAGTGTAGTGGGGAATGCATATTGATGACTTTTCGTGGGATATTGTCGGTTTCATTTGAATACAGAGCTTTGTAGACCTTGAATCCATTCAAGATCCTCAGTTGTTTTTCAGACCACTTCCTCTCAATACCCTCAATAGGTTTTGGGCTTGTTACCCTTCTCATTGCGGTCCACCCGACTGTCGACTGTACTCGTCTGGTGATTGTTTACGACCTGGAAACTTAGTTTCCTTGATTCTAGGGACTTACACATGTGACTGCAGGGGTATACCATGGTACCTAGGGAAGACGTCGGGCCACGCTTTGCAGAGTATACCCGGAGGGTGCTTCCGTGTTCGAGTTTCACTTGCACCAGTAATTTTATCTAGTGTTTGTTGGCGTAATTGTTCTTCCAACTAGATAGTGTTTTTCTTGCTTTATCTTGTAGGAACTTTTCTAGTGTGTGCTTGGTCTTACAAATTAGTTAAAGCCTTACTTTTTCATTGATATTTTCACAAAGTGGAAGATCAAGAGCTCCGTCGGTCGAAAAGGCTTCAGGGCCTACTGGCAGTTACATTGGAGTCACCACCACCACCGTTACGGTGAAAAATTGACCAGCAAGGGTCATTTGAGGCGACCAAGCCGCAGGAAATTGTGCTTGAGCCAGCTCTGAGAAGAGAGCACTCAAATATAGAGGAAACAAGTATTTCTTACTTTGGAGCGGAAGCTCTCAGGTTGTTTAACCCTCCTATCACTGACTTGTCGATGCCTCTTTTGGTGAAATTTTTCCCTCCAAGGGTAACACATCACGAGCGTCAGATAGTCTTGCAAGAAACTATGGAAGAAAATGTTGCTACTTCGTCAGGGAGTCCTCACACTCCCTCAATGACTAACACCACTGGGTGTATTCTGCCTCCTAACCCACCTTCTCCGGTCTGGACTACAATGGTCTCGAACACCTCTACCTCAGGCAGTGGTCAGATTCCTTCCACTGCTACGTTCACACAGAGTGTGACGGGCCCTCTGTTTTCATATGGAATGCCTGGATTTGATAGGAACTTCGTCCTCACCTACTCCACCCTACAGACTATGGGTCTGGGAGCAAGGAGTTCAAATGCTCCTTTGCAAAGGTCCATGGTGGGAACCTCAACCTCCTATAATTCTATCCCTTACGGTGGAGGCCATATACCTCCTCCATCCCCCTTGCTCGTTGGTTCTTTCTAGCCACCCATCGGGCCAAACACAAACTACAACTTGTTTGGAGTATGTAGTCTAGGACCATCTTCCTACACCACGTCAGTGGGTTCTATGACATTCTCTTTGTTCAACGCATTTGGTAATAACTCTTTTTCATCACTTTCCTTATCGGTCGGGGAAAACCCTTGTTTTGCACAACAGAGTCCTGTGGAGGGTATTATTCCTACATGGGGGGAAAACATAGGAGTCTACTCCTCACAAGGACTCTAGAATCCATGGAAAGGATCAGTTCCCTCATCACGGATTTCGACTGGGGGCAACCCCTTCCATGGTCAATGGAACCCTGGGCAAGGATTAGTACCTATGTCCGTCGGATCGGTAGGGGGAAACCCTTTCTAGGATCTTTGAAACACAACACAGGGAGAAATCCCCGCCCAACCTTCAACATCCAATTATGGGATTCATTCGATGATGTCCCAACCAACGCAGTATCTATATACTGGCCAAGGCCATGGTTTCTACCATAACCCTGGTCAACTACCTAACTTTTCCTGGCAACCTGGTGCCAGTCAAACTCTAGGCTCCCTTTTTCCTGTACATAATAATCATCCCAAGATACCATTTCTGGCAACGTTACATTTTATAGACTTTTCAAGGTTGTTAAATGAATTGATTTTTCATGATCTGCGTTGGCTGCCCATGCCGACTAAGTTTCCCTCGGACATCCCAAAGTTCAAAGGTAAGCCTGGCAATGATCTAGGTGATCATGTGACCACCTTCCACCTATGGTGCTTGTCAAACTCACTGCGAGACGACTCCGTAGAGTTTCATTTGTTTCAACGCACTCTTATCAGGGGTGCCGCAAAATGGTACATCGAGCTCGACCACTCAAGATACTCTTACTTTAGCTATTTGGCGATGGTTTTTCTCAACCATTTCCAACTACCTATGAGATACGATGTCCGCACCAAATTGATAGCCAACTTTGAGCAGACAAAGGTCGATCATGTCTTGGATCACATCTGAGAATGGAAACGTCGGAAGAGTTTGATAAAGGTCTAGGTCCCACCAACATTACTACTGGAGTGGTTCCCTAAGTCTTTGGTACCTCATTTATCCAAGGACTTTGCAACGTCGGGAGTGTTTTCAGAGGAGCAGTCAATTATGAGAGAAAAACAACTCGAACTGATATACTCTCAGTCTGGTTTACTCTATCAGATTTTTCCAGATGTGCCACAATCCATCCTTAATAAGGACAGACACAATTCTGGACCACATGCTGATGGTATAGTTGGTTCATCACAAGAAAATCCCATTGATTAGCTGTCAAATCAATTGCAACATTTTTTGATACAACAGATAGTGGCCAGCCAAACCTCTGGTTTGACTACTCCCTCTACCCAAACATCGGATGTACATAGTGTGCATTCGATGAACCCTAAGGCCAACCAACAACCTGAAGGGAAGAAAAATCAGTGAAACAAGAAGGGTAGGGGGGATAAGAAACCCGAAAAAAATGTTGGCGGGGGAAACATAGAGAAGAGGAAGTTGAAGTATCCATGTAACCTTGGCATGGAATACCATCTAACTCACCCGTGCCCTCGACTTGTGGAGGCCCAAAATTTATTGGTGTAGCAACAACCTGTTGAGTTAACGAACCCATTTCTACATGGGAAAAATATGACTCAAGCCTCTTCGAGTGCAGATGGGGGTAGTTAGGGAATCCCCACATCTTCTAGTAATCCCTCGACCATGAACCTTTACATGATGAAAGGTGACACTTACATAGAAACTAGGCCACACGATTACAAAATGTCGAAAACTGGTGAAAAGGGTAAACAATTCATAAACCCATATGTTCCTCTCCATATATAAAAGACGATGGGAGAAAAAATGACACGTATCCAGAAAGGGGAGTTCAATAAATATTCCCATAATTAGAACGCGAGAGTTGCCCAAAATTATTCAGTGGTGGAGGATTTGTCACAAACTCCTTGTGTGATGTCTTCTTTGGAGGTTCTTTAGAGTTTCCTTTCGCAGAGAAAGACTTTGTTGTCCACTTTGGGATTTTTTGAGACCTATAATATGTAAGAACCTAATTTAACAAAGCCTAATAAAATTCATAAATTTAAACATAAAATTTCTTTCAACATATAATCAATTTCATTATTTATCATATAAGCATATTCAACAGCATGATGATAACTACCTAACACAACATAATCATGAAAATACATACCTCTGACTGATGCTATTTCTCCAATCTTCGTCTATCCTCGTTGTTGCTCTGCCCAAACTCTGCCCAAAATCGAATGTTTCCTGCATGCCAGCTAGGAACATAGCTTATCCAACTCCCTAGCTCCATGTTTCCATGAGGATTCCTGGCCCCCGAGCCCAAAACTCCCAGCAACCAATGCTCCCCTGTAAAAGTCCACCCAAACTCCAAACCAGAAAAATACAGTCCCCAATCTCAAATAATGCCTCCTTTCCCCCAAAATTTCAAAAGTCCTTCTCTCAAATGCCTTTGCCCCCTCATATCCTCCTTCCCATTCACCACCTCCTCCCTTCATTCAATGCCACCCACCTTATCCCTCCATTTAATGCCTTATCCCTCCATTCAATGCCTTATCCCTCCACACATTAAGTTTTCTATTAATTAAATTAAAAATTATTAAACTTTTAATTCGTTACCCAAACATTAAATGAGTTAATTAATTAATTAATCAACATATATTATACAATAAATAACTAATTAATTAATATTATTAATAAATAATCATTATTTAACTAATATACATTAGGATAGTTAATTATTTAATTAATTATACTGGATAAACCTTAAGCAATTATTTAACTAGGGTTGTTACATACACCCACCCTTCAAGAAACTTCATCCCAAAGTTAAAGTATTTTATGATACAAGGGAAAAGAAACATGGTTCACACATTCATAACAAATAACCGACATTATTAGTAAGTAAGCCAAGAAAACTCATACATACTAGTGTACATGCGCAAGAAATGCATGTGTAGCTAGTACATACAAGTCTTGTTCATGTACTAATAACAATAACTACCATCTCTGTAGTAATTTCCATATGCATCCAATCCATTCAACAAGACTATTCATTTTATAAAAGACAATAAATCAATCAAATGTTTGCAAAATCATTTAATTACAATTATCTAGCTCAACAATGTTATTTAGACAATTGTAGTTTAGTTACATAATTATGAATATTCATATGTATCCATTTTCTTTTCAGAAGAAAAAAAAACAATAAATTCCACCATAAGACAAATCTCCATACACTCTCAACTATTTATACTCATCCTTCCTCCCTAACTTACTTCCATTTTCCATTCCTATCCTTTCTCTGTTGGACTATCTTGGAGCGTCAACTATATTGACCTAACTCCAAATAGAACCCATAAGCGGAAGTGTCACTATCTTGACCAAGCTTCCCCAATAGGAAAATGACAATCATCATCACACGTCTAGGGGAGCATGAGCTAACACCATCCTCATGGTGGGAAATGCCTCCACCCCCCCTAATCATGACTAGGGTCCACACGCTACAATGGAATGTAAAATGGCATCGTGTTGCTGGGAGTTTTGTCATCGTCTATTTAGTTTTGGGTAGTCTCACCACCTGAAATCCTGCACTGGTCCACATATCATAGAAATGCATCCAAACCAATATAATTTCACATACAAATATTCATACCATATTTTTTCTCGTCCAGTGGTCATGACATCCACTTTCATCATCATTATCCCTTGGCTATTTCATCACCCATAACCTGCAAATTAGTCTGTAACACAAACTCATACATATCTATGCATTATTATCAGGTAATTACATACAACTATGATCTCAATTTTGTATCCTCGTACCAACAACTTTAACATCAAATTTTTCAATTTAGAATAGATCTCATAATATCCCATAATTTAATTAACGTTACCCATTCATAGAATTATCATTTACATAATAGTTTGCATCACTTCCAACATCATTCAAATAGCATTTAAACCCTCATATGATTCTCATTCACACAATATATCACATCATATCCATCATTATCAATAACATTTAAACATTCATAGAATTTAAATTCACATAGTAGATCGCATCATATCCATCATCATCAATAACATTTAAACATTTATAAAGGTTCATACGTCTTAGAAGTTCAAGTGTATTATTTAATAGTTTCACTTGTGAATATAAAATAAAGGTGTGTAGACCTCAGGTAATCCTGGCTGTCTAAGTCAAAAGGTTGTGTTACATACACCCAACCTTCGAGAAACATATTCTCGAGGTGGTCAAAAAAGTGAGGGATAATCTCGTCGTAGTGTCTCGATGTCTTCCAAGTAGCAGATCCCAGACTATACTTGCCCCATTGGACCTTAACTTGGTCTATCAGACGGTTCCTAAGTTGTCAAACTCTATGGTCCAATATGCATAACGGTTCTACTGTGAGGTTTCCCACATTCGATACCTTCAGTTCCTTCCAATTTAGTTTATGTTATTCATCAACAACATAATGACGTAAAACAGATACATAAAAAACATTATGAGTTTTATGCAGGTGGGGTGGCAGTACGAGACGATAGGTAATGGGTCCAATTTTCTCTTGGATTCTGAACAGTCCTATAAATTGAGGTGACAACTTTGTCCCCTTCCATAAATGTATGGTACTCTTATTAGGCCTGATACGAATGAAAAATTGGTCTCCCACTTTATAACTTCAGTCGGTCCTGTGTGCATCCGCGTAAATTTTCTGCCTATCATGTGCTTCCTTTAGTATCTGCCTAATCTAAATCACATGTTCCTCCATCTCTTGAATCAATTATGGCCCAACTGTTACTCATTCTTCTAATCTTTCCCAACTCAATGGTGTTCTGCATGGCCTTCCATACAGAGCTTCGTAGGGTGGCATTTTGATGGAGCTATGAAAACTATTTTTGTAGGCAAACTCTACCAAAGGTAGGTACTTCTCCCAATGGGTTTGATTATCCATGACATACATCCTAAGCATGTCTTCCATGACTTGATTTACTCTCTCAATTTTCCCATTTGTTTCAGGATGATAAGTTGTGCTTAAGTTCAACTGAGTCCCCAACCCTGACTGCAAACTTGTCTAAAACCTAGAAGTGAATCTGGAGTCCCTATCTGAAATGATCTATTTAGGTATCCTGTGAAAAAAGATGACCTCACTTACAAATACATGTGCCACATCAGTGACATCGTAAGTGTCTCTAACCAGAATAAAATGAGCACTCTTTGTTAACTTATCAACTATCACAAGAATGGCATTGTGTCTAAGAGATGTGAGTGGCAACCCCACAAAAAAATCCATAGAGATGACTTCCCGCTTGGACATAGGAACATCATGTGGTTGTAGGAGGCCTGCTAGGTGATGGTGGTCAGCTTTCATTAGTTGACACTCTAAGAATTTGGTGATGAAATGGACTACATTGCGCTTTATGCCTACCTAGAAGAAGAGATTCCTCATGTCTGCGTACATTTTCTTCACCCCTAGATGCACACAATAAAGGGCTCTATGGGCTTCCTTCAGTATGATGCTTTGAATATCCCCATCTTCATGGATGTACATCCTTCCCCGATGTCTCAATAGTCCATCTGCTTCCATACTATATCCTTCATAGTTTGGATCTAATTGCCTCCCACTTTGGAGATTTGAAGTAACCTGTAAATACCAATTGTCTCCTTGGAATTTTGTCAACACACGTTCCCTCAGATTGACCTTTAATGGTACCAAGGAGAAGACATGTGGTCTCCTACTCAAGGCATCTGCGACCACATTCTCTTTTCCTCTGATATATTAAATACCAAAATTGTACTCACTCATGAACTCACTCCATCGCCTTTGCCTGGCATTCAGATCCCTTTGAGTGAAGTGATGCTTTAAACTTTGATGGTCTGTTTTGAGCTCAAAGTTTCGCCCCACAAGATAGTGCCTCCAAAGTTTCAGAGCTAGCATTACCACTGCCAACTCTAAATCATGAGTAGCATAAAGCTCTTCGTGTTTCTTCAACTTCCTTGATGCAAAAGCTATCACTCCTCCACCCTGCATTAGCATGGCCCCCAACCCTTGCTTCGAGGCATCCATGTAGATTGTGAAGTCCTTTTCCATATCTGACACTTGTAGAATTGACACACTAGTTAGTAACCTCTTAAGTTTGATGAATGCACTATCAAATTCTTCTATCCATTCACACCTGACCTCCTTTCATTTCATAGTGGTAATGGGTTTTTCTATTTTAGAGAATCTCCGATAATAACCTGCTAGCCCCATGAAGCTTCTCACCTCATGGGCATTCTTCGGCACTGGCCATTCCATAATGGCCTTTACCTTTTCTGGGTCCACAGAGATTCCTTCACTGGAAACGATATGACCTAAATAGCGGATTTATCTCTGGAAGAAGGAACACTTCGACAACTTCTCATACAATTTGTTCTCTCTAAGGAAGGACAACACCACTCACAAGTGTTCCTCATGTTCTCTTTCGTTCTTGGAATAGACGAGGATGTCATCTAGAAAGACTTGTACAAAACAGTCTAAGTATTTTCGGAATAATTCATTCATGAGGCTCATGAATACTATTGGTGCATTGGTCAATCTGAAAGGTACTACGACGAACTCGTAATGTCCAAACCGAGTTAGAAAGGTAGTTTTAGGAATATCACCTTCCTTAATCCTTAACTAGTGATACCCTGATCGCAAATCAATATTTGAGAATACCACTGCTCCTTTCATCTAATCAAAGAGGTCATCTATTCGCGGCATTGGGTACCTATTTTTCACTGTAGAATGGTTCAATTCCCTGTAATCTATACACAGTCGTAAGGAACCATCTTTCTTCTTTACAAAAATTACTGGTGCACCCCAAGGTGAGATACTAGGCCTTATTATCCCTAAGTTCAGTAGTTCTATCAACTGCATTTGCAACTCACAAAGTTCTAGCACTATCATCCGATACAGATTATTGGAAATTGGTTCTGCACTAAGTTTTAGCTCAATAGTAAAATCAATATCCCTCTCAGGAGGTAACCCTGGTAACTCGTTCAGAAAAACATCCTTAAATTCTGACAAACCGGGTACTGATCCAAGGAGGGTCCCTTCCTTTCACTCACTTCTTCCACTACATAAAGTAGAAACCCTTGCCTCATGCATCACTTAACCTTCATAGTTTAAATAAAGTGTAGAGACACCCTTCTTTGTACACTCTGGATCTCTACTGGTCTTCCTTCGTCGTCAACACAAAGCACCCTTTTTGTGAAACAATCTACCATAGATCGATGGGCTTCTAACCAATCCATTCCAATGATTAGGTCATACGTCCCTAGAGCAGTGAAGTATACCTTAAACTTGGTAGTACACACTCCCAAGTCTACTAGACAATTATCCATGCTAGGTCCTACCCCTTGTTTTTCCCTCGAAGCCATCTCGACTTGTTTAAAGTTGTCGTGCTCATAGGCTGCCAACCCACTCTTTTCTAATGCAGATGGTGAAATGAAATTATCTGTAGCACCAGAATCAAATAAAATCTTAACATTAATATGATTTAGTGTACCTGATGACTCCACCACTGTGGATTGATGTTCTTCCTGGCGATTATTAACCGTTGCGTAAATCTGGTGGATGCCACTTTCTCTTCCCATTGGGGCCTTTCCTTCTCTATGCACAAATCCTGATTGTAACTCTGGGCAGTAACGCTGGTAATGGGGTCCTCCACATCCCCAATAGGTAACATGAGATTGAACCTGCGCACTATTCTGTGACTGTCTCTGAAATGAGTTCCTTCCCCTGGAACCCCTGCCCCTACTAGCTTCTCCCTGAGATGGTCATGGACCTGCCTGCGTCGTTGGTGATGAACAGGATGCTGCACTTGCTGCCATTGAAATCCATGCAGCTACTGTCCTTGGTGCAACTCTATTACCATATGGAGGTGGCCTTGAGCCCCCTCCCCTAGGAAATGTCCTAGGGGCCTTCCCCATGAATCCAGGACGATGTGGAAAGGTCGGTCTCATACCTCCAGTTAAGTTCATGTGTTCCTCCGTAACACACATTTTTCTCTTCTTCTGCTACTGAAGATGGTTTCCACATCCACACCATAGCCCTTATCTTAGGGTTTAACCCATAGACAAAGATTTCTACTTATTGTTGGTCATTATCCATGTATGAAACATATTTGACCAATTCCATAAACCTGATCTCATATTCTTCTATGGTTCTTTTTCCCTGTACTAAAGCATGAAATTCTCCCACTTGTTGTTCCTCATAGTAAGCTGGTAGATATTTCCTTCGGAACCTCTCCTTGAAAAGTTCCCAAGATACGGTGTTTGGGGTAAGATGCATCTGCCTCTCCAGGTTTCCCCACTAGTTCAGGGCACTATCCCTTAACTGAAATATTTCTATTTTCACCTTCGGCATGGATGCATAGTCTCTTAAGGAGAAACACCTTGTCATGCCTTCCAACCATGCTTCTGTATGTTCACTGGCATGACCCTTGAAAAAATCTGGAAGTTTGATCTTATGCAATTCTCTAGTGATGTCTTCGGTTGGAGGTCCTCCCCCTGAGTCCCTCGATGCTTCAGGATTAACCGTTCCAGATTGTGGGGGTCCACTTCAATCCCTGTTGGTTGACGCCCCTTTAAGGTCTCATTTATGGCCTCCAAAGAGCACATTATGAGAGCTAGTTCAGGTGATGGTGGTGGTGGTGCTGGCGGTCCCTGCGATGATGCCCCTCTGCCTTGATTTCCTTAAGTCCTGACCATCCTATATAATTTAATCTGCATCAACCAAAGTTGTTAGGGTGAGTTCAAGGACATTTCACATTTGCACAACTTAAACTGGAAAACAAGGTTAGGCGTAACTTTTGTTTACTTGTTTGTAAACAAACATTACTCTCTTTAGGGGAGGTGGCTAGGTTAGGGTTAAGTGTCTAATCTTGATGTCTTCGCCTAAGAAAACTACTGACTCCCTCGCCTGGTAGCTACGCTAGCTTTGCACCATACTCGCAAATTCCTCTAGCTTACTTTCCTAGCATGCATGAAACCCCCTCCCACTTATCTTGGTCTAAGTCCTTAAACTTTTCATTTAAAACTAATTAATGTGATTTTCCACCTAATGTTGATTAATTATTAAGAACTAATGAGTTAATTACCTTAGTTTTAAACCTATATATATATATATATATATATATATATATATATATATAATTAAATCTTAATTAAAATTTATTATTAATTTAAGGCTTAAACGCAATTAAATCTTAAACCCTATTACTTGTTTTTTTTTGGATTTCATTAAATAATTATAATTTTTAAACTAATTAAGTATTTACAATCTAAATTTGATAATTAAAAAAAAGAATAAAAGAATGCTGAATTAATATATATATATATATATATATATATATATATATATATAATTTCAATAATCAAAATAAAATAAAAAATAAAATAAAATAAAAAATAATTACAATAATTAAAAATAAAAAATAAATAAAAAGGTTTGGGCATGCATGAAGTCCACGTGCCCGCCCTGCTTCCTCCAACGCCTTCCCTATCTAAACCTAACCCTATTACTTTTCCCTATCATTTTTTTTTCTCCCTGGCTACATGGTCGACCGCCATGGTCGTTCCCTCTGCATCACCTTCGTGGTTCTCGCGCTGAGTTGGTGCGCAATCAATTCTACCATGGTTTCCTCCCTTGTGGCTAGGCTTGGTGCTTGTGTGTTAGGCTTGTCTTAGTTGATAACTTGTGTGCTAGTTTATATGTTTTTTTTGTTCTAACTGACCTGTGTTTTGTTTGCATGTTGCATGGATCTGCAAAGGGAGCTAAGCCCTTGCACCCCTTCCCCCCCTTTTTTTTATCTTGTGGTTGGGCATGTGTGTTATATGTCGGGCACATTGAGAAACCCAACCCATTGTGGGATCTTCTTCGTGGCTCAACGTTTGGTCTGCGGGATTGGTTCTTGCGGGCTCCTCCCCGTGGCTTGGTGCATGGTCTGCAGCTAGGCTTTAACGGAGGCAGTTCACAGGAAAGGTGCTGCTCTTTTTTTTGTTTTAATTCTTTCATGGTCAGAAATCTCGTTTTTTTCTTTTTCTTTTTGAAAAGTAATTCGCTCACATATATAAATTTCGCAGGTTTTGTATCAAGGCCCCTGTGTTCAAGGGAGCATATTGTTGGTTGTGGAGTCTGATTATCTTCCTGATTTATAGGTCTTTTAATTTCAGCCGTGTTTATACCCCACAAAGTATTTACACCCCAGAAGTATGTACACTCTTCCACGCGAGGGATTACAAAGGGGGGGTACCCCCTCTGTGGGGTTTGGGGGGCCTATCCCCCCGGCTGGGGGGTCTAGGGGCAAGCGGGCCCCTAGCGGGGGTTCGGGGGCGACACCCCCGAAGAAAAAATTTCCTTGTAAAAGTATATTGTAATTTCATTGTAAATCTAGACCATTCATTATAAGGTTGCAGATCTAACGGTAGAGATTATGTTAGGGTTTTTTTCCCTAGAAGGCAACCCTCTTTTTATGAGCGAAATGTATCACGGCTATGGACGGTGATGAATATTATATTCTGAGAGAGGAGACTGTGAGAGAAAGAAGAGGAAGTTACAGTGGATTTTGTCGTAGGTTGTATCCCTTCATTTGCTGGAGAATAATAAAGGAAGGACCTGGCAATTTCTCTGGTGGACGTAGCCCACACTGGGTGAACCATGTAAATCTGTGTCTCTCGTGTATTGTGTGTCTTCTGTGTTTTGTTTCTACATTTGTTTTATTTTATTGCTCCGCGGTCCTATTTTTCTAACACAGATGATGAACATGGGGTTTTTCGACAGTAAAATTGGGTTAGTCCATGTACTGCAAAATTTTCCATGATTGGGTAACCAATTTGCAGAGCGATTTTGACTCGCTTCCCTTCTATTTATTTTAGCACTCATTTTTTGTCTCAGGTAAGTTTTGGAAACGCGTAGTGCACTATGGTCAAGGCTTGGGTTGTGGCTTGGATAGTCTTGACATTTGGATAGGTCGAGTGTTTATATGAATTGATTAAGGAATTGCAGATTGGGTTAAAGGCCCAACATTTTCTTTATTTTTTTTATACACTCTTTTTTTGTTTTTGTGCAATGAACTAATGGGCCCATGGGCTCACTCCTCATGGCATTTGATGAATGATCTTATCACATACACTTGGAATTGGGTTGTGCTTACTCTTGTGTGCTTCTTTGTGAACTTTAAATTGGAGATTGGGTGCGAAAAAGCCAATACATTTTATCTTTTTTTTTATACACTTTTTTTTAATTATTTTAGTAACATTTTTTTTGTTTTTCTTCATTCTATGTCTATCGTTGTCCCAACGATGAAGACATAGGGGAAAATTCTCTAAGAGGAGGTGGTGGAAACATGAGAATTAAAGGGGATCCTTAAGGTCTCGACATGAGTCTGATTGAGAGCTTTCCTCTATTCCGTTATTCGTTGGTGAAGGGTTTGGAGCTTGGAAAGGGGTCAATGGACTTTGTAGTTTGTTTGAGTGAATTTTAGGAGGGTGAAACACTAATGTTACTACCTAAATGTCTCGATGCATTTCATCCCGACTGAAATGATATGTGGATCTTTTCACATGCTACATGCTTCCCTTTATGTCGATCTAGTCTTCTTCCCCAATTCAAGGATGTAACCAAGGTCTAGTGGTGTGATTCTCACTTTGGCCTCTGGATTTTTATTTTTATTTTTATTTCTACCTTTGTTATAGGTCATGCCTAAATAATTTATTTTTTATTATTATTATTATTATTATTATTATTTTTCATATTATTTATATAGATCTACGTAAAAATAAAAAATAAAATTGTGTGCTTGGCTTGCAGGTTAAGTGGAGCTGGAGCTTGGAGCTTGGCCCTTAGGCCCAGATTTATAAGTTTTCCTTAAATATATTATTTATACCTCTAGTTATTTATGTTTATATCACCCCTTTCAAGGATTTTACCTATATAGGCCAACAAGTTTGAAAGTTTTAGGGGGGTTTTAGGCAAGTTTTCAGGGTTGTTTATGCCTAGCTTTCTCTCCAGAGTCAAGAGGATGGGTGGGTAGGTGGGAATTTGGTCCCAAATTTTAAACTAAATCTCTGATACCATGTGTAAGAACCTAATTTAATAAAGACTAACAAAATTCATAAATTTAAACATAAAATTTCTTTCAACGTATAAGCAATTTCATTATTTAGCATATAAGCATATTCAACAACATGATGATAACCACCTAACACAGCATAATCATGAAAATACATACCTCTAACTGATGTTATTTCTCCAATCTTCGTCTTTCCTTGTTGTTGCTCTACCCAAACTCTGCCCAAACCCGACTCTTTCCTCCCTGCCAGCTAGGAATAGAGCCTATCCAGCTCCCTAGCTCCAGGATTCCATGGGGATTCCTGGCCCCCAAGCCCAAAACTCCCAGCAACCGATGCTCCCTTGTAACAGTCCACCCAAACTCCAAAATAGAAAAATACCAACCAGAAAAATACAGTCCCCAATCTCAAATAATGCTTCCTTTCCCCCAAAATTCCAAAAGTCCTTCTCCCGAATGCCTCTGCCCCCTCATATCCTCCTTCCCATTCACCACCTACTCCCTTCATTCAATGCCACCCACCTTATCCCTCCATTCAATGCCTTATCCCTCCATATGTTAAGTTTTCTATTAATTAAATTAAAAATTATTAATCTTTTAATTCGTTACCCAAATATTAAATGAGTTAATTAATTAATTAATCAACACTTATTAAATAGTAAATAACTAATTAATTAATTAATTAATATTATTAATAAATAATCATTATTTATCTAATATACATTAGGACAGTTAATTATTTAATTAATTATACTTGATAAACCTTAAGCAATTATTTAACTAGGGTTATTACATAATACAAGAACTATCATGTTTGATACGATCGACTTGAAACCTTGTCTCCCTTACCACATTCCTTTCAGATAGTAGTGGCTCACCCCACAAAATATTTTAATCGGAATATTTTTTGTACGGTGTTTGATGAGGGTGCCTCGACCTTCATGATGCCGTTGGCGTGTTGGCAGGACATTGACCAACCCGTTTTGTCTCTGCCACCTACTCTTCTTATTGATTTCGACGGTCATTCTTTCAAACCACATGGAATCATTCCATCTTTCCCCATGCAGTTAGGAGGGAAGATCGTGTGCATCAAATTTGAAGTGGTTGATGTGCCTCTCGACTACAACCTTTTGTTAGGAAGGAGTTGGACCTATGCAATGCATTTAGTGGTTGCCACATTTTTTTGGCTCTTATTGTTTCCACATGAGGGAAGAATTGTAAGCATTGACTAGTTGTCCTTCTCCGGGTCTGGCCCTTCATCGGGGGCATCCACAGTCCCGATGATTGATAAACCTCAGCCCAAATTCGTCAATGTAGGGGTTTTTTTATGCCCACCTTTGATGGGTACTTTCGATTACCTACCCCCTTTTGATGATGTCAAGATGATATCAGTTGTCTTCAACCATCCTAGGGCTGAAATATTTCAACTGTCGTCGTTCCGTACGACTTACTTTCATGATCCGTGCACTCTTCCTTCCCCATCAGCCTCTATGGAAGGGATAGGGTATCCTGGTATGTCCATGCCCTTGTCCATGACATAAGTTGCATACAGTATTGTCCAGTAAAATTCGGCCGACCCCGATCCATCTCCTACACAAGAGTTAGATCCGGTTCTCTAGCCTATTTGGGATCAAGTTTCCCTTACCAATACTGATTCTTTAGACTTGGTGTTTCCCTCAGATGAGGTGATTATAGAGGCATTGAGTGTTCCAGACATACCCTGGGACAATATCCATCACATATCTTATTTTCTTCCAGAATTAAGAAGAATAGAGGCAGGTGAATTTATGTTGACTATGAATGGAGATGGGTCTTGTCCTGTTAATCCTCTGGCTATGCACGCATTTTATGCCGAGGTTAATATGGAAAGTATCATTGAAATTATACCTATTGATATTTCCAGAACCCTTGGCATCACGGAGAACGTTTTCATCACAACGGACTGCTCCCCCAAAGAGGTTCGAATCTATACAAATTTATTTAAGGATTTCGATGATGTTTTTGCTTAGTCTTACGAGGAAATGCCAGGCATCGATCCAAGAATTGTCGAACATGAAATAACGACTTATCTTGACGCCAAGCCATTTCTATAGAAGATTCATTCGGTGAATCCTTAGAAAGCGACAGGTATTACGACTGAAGTAGAGAAACTGCTGAAAGTCGGTTTCATCTACCCCATATAGTTGACACAATGGGTGTCAAACCCCATTTCAGTTAACAAAACATAGGGTACGATTCATGTGTGTATGGAATTCCATGATTTGAACAAGGCCTATCCAAAGGATAATTTTCCCACCCCTTTCATTGACTAGATTGTTGATGAATGCGCAGGCTATGAGGTTTTTTCATTCATGGATGGTTTTAGGGATACAATCAGATTTAGATCAAACCCAAAGACCAACATAAAAAAACTTTTATCTATCCGTGGGGCACATTTTCTTATCGTAATATTCCTTTTGGCCTGAATAATGTTTGAGCCACTTTTTAGTGGGCCATGTCTTTTTCTTTCCACGACCTTAGACATATAGTCAAGGATTATCTCGATGATCTAGCATCACAATCTCACAAGAGATATGATCATCCTTCACACCTCTAACTAATCTTTAAGCGATGTCGCTACAATTGTATTCACTTGAATCCCAACAAATGTAGTTTCTACATGACATCGGGTCGTCTTATAGGTTTCATAGTTTCAATAACAAGGATCATGGTCGATCCTCTTAGGGTTGAGGCAATAGTTCAGTTGCCTCCCCCTTTCATAGTCCCTCAACTTATAGGGGAAAGAGAACCTTCTTCGACGTTTTATCGCAAATTATGCCGAGATCACTAAAGGGTTCATGCCTTTACTGAAGAAGGGAGTCCCTTTCTATTGGGACGAAGTTGCTCAATGATCTTTTGAAGCATTGAAACACACCCTTACGTCTTCCCCTCTACTCAGACCTCCCAATTATAACAAATATTTGTTATTGTACTTGGACGTTGCGGAGTCGACCATCGGTATGGTCTTAGTTCAAGAGGAAAATTTGCTTTAAGAACGCATGATTTATTACCTGATCCAAGGCCTGGTTGGGATGGAACTCAACTACTCCCATGTTGAGAAGCTTGCGTTGGCTGCAGTACATGTTGTCCAACAATTCCATCATTATATCCTGCTTCGCAAGACCACCATCGTTGCCATCGTGAATCCATTTCAATATGTTTTGAGGCGACGTGTCATTGGCAGAAAAACAAGTAGATGGATCGTTATCCTCCAGGAAATTGACTTGGATTTTGTTTTTGTGAAATCCTAAAAGTTGTTGGTCTTTTAGGAACTTATCTCGGAACTTCCGGTCGAATCAAGTAATGTTACGTCCGAAGAATCGTGATTAAAGGAGATATTTTTCTGATTATATCTTCGGACCCCTGGTATGGAGATATACTAGTCTATATCCAAATTTTGAAGTGCCCCACCTCTGCTTCTCATGATGATCATCGATGAATATGCCATTGGGCACAAAACTATCTCATTCTCGATGACACTTTGTATCATCAAGATGTAGTTTTTATTCTTCCTCGGTTCCTTATTCACGAAGAAGAGAAACTTGTTCTTAACGAATGCCATAGTAGAGAATGTGGTGTTCATTTGTATGGGTTGGAAACAACCCAAAATATTCTACATGTCGGTTACTTTTAGCCTACGTTAATCAAGGATTGCGTCGATTCGGTCAAGAAGTTCCACTCATGTCATATCTTCTCTTGGAAGATGAGGGCACACCCCACTCCCATGTTTCCTGTCATTGTTGTTGGTCCCTTCACCAAGTGGGGAATTGATTTCACTACATGCCACCCGACTTCAACCAGGGGGAATCGTTATATCATCATAGCGGTAGACTACTTCACAAAGCGGTAGACTACTTCACAAAGTGGGTCGAGGCTATGCCAACATTAAAAAATGATGGAGAAACAACATCTCTCTTCATTTTTAACCAGATCATAGCAAGGTTTGGCATCTAGAAGGACATTATCACTCACCATGGTAGTCACTTTGAGAACAAAATGATGTCCGAGTTAACATCAAATCTTGGGTTGAGGCAGGATCATTCATCACCCTACTACCCATAGGTGAATGGCCAGGTGGAAGCTATGACTAAGTCACTCAAGACTATTCTACAATGAATGATCAATTCTACCAAGTCAAATTGGCATTTGATTTTGTACTCAGCGTTATGGGCCTACCAAACGTATTTAAAGACTTCCATCGGTTTCTCACCTTTTCATCTCATTTACGGGCTAGAAGCAATCTTGTCGATAGAGTGCCATATCTCATCTTTGAAATTGGAAGTAGAGTTATTACCAGACACTTCACCGCTTGAGGAATGCCTATTATATATGAAGCAGCTCAATGAGAAATCTCATGATGCAACCTTGGCTAAGAAGGCTCACAAGCAACGAGTCAAGTGTCAATATGATCGGTCCGTTCATCCTCAAATTTTCTATGAAGGTGACATTTTCCTGGTCTATAACCAAGATAAGGACCCCCTGAGGGCAGACAAGTTCAAACCCATGTGGTTTAGACCTTTCATTGTGAAGGAGGTCTTAAAGAAGGGTGCTTATTATTTAGTTGAATTTGAGGGAAATTCTTTGGCGGAGCTTAGAAATGGGCTCTACTTCAATAATTATTACTTATAGGTTGGTCACCTTGGGTGACTTCTTGTACATATGTATAGTTCTTATACAGTTATTTTTTGTCTCCTTTTTTTATGGACGTGTCATTTTTATGTCATCTTTTTCAATGTGGTAGATTTCAAGTGAATCGGAGGTGTTTTTTAGGTTTGCAAACAACGCTAGCCGACACACTCAGAGGCTTGCTTCCGCAACTTGGGTGATTTTCATGCCTCAAGGCTAGTTGCTATCTTCTGGAGGTATATGTCTAGGTGACACCACACATAATGTCTCTGAGTTCAGCGGAGAGATGGATTTTCTTCATGATGGTTTATCAAATGGTATATCTCACCTCTGGGTCTACTTATATGCTCAGTTGGTTGTGTCCTAGTTAAATGGGATTTACCACGCTTATGCTCCTACTTTACACTGACAATTCCTTAGGGTACATCTCTTAGAATGTTTCTTTGATTACATTATGTATATCCATGTTCCTAGGACATTAAATCAAATGACATATACTCTATCTAATCAGGTATTAGATTGGAATATTGCACACACATAAAAATAAGCACACACATACACATGTACATACATTTGTAAAAATATGATCCATAAGACATAAAAATATGTAAATACATATATATATCAAAAGGTTTCTGATTACATCGATGGGCGTGAACAGCTCAAAAATATAAACCTGGTGTAGATCATGGGGCTTATTCCCTCAAAAATATACAAAGGAGTGCCCTCAGCACATAAGTGGTCCATCCTAGTGAAGAACGGGGCTTGTTGGCCTTGCCATAGTGAAAAAGAACATTTTCGAAACACTGGAAGAGTTGGACCCAAGTCCATGGCACCCCAACTATGTGAGGTTGCATTGATGGTGGGATATCCTTGATCTTGGCCATAGGAACTGGATGAGTGAGCGCGGTGAGGTTCCGCTCCACCTATCTCAAAACTCTCTCAGCCTCTCTGGCTGGAGGTCCCCCTGCTACTAATGTTGGTCCGACAATTGCTACTGGTACTACCTCTGGTCAAGGATGTCGCCTAGTCCTTGAGAAGTCTGTTGGGCACACTGGTCCCACGTCTATACAAAATAGATACACAATTGTTAGATATTATGATACACATAAAAATGATATATATTAAAAAAAAGAAACTAAAAATTAAATAAATTTAAAAACATATGTACCCATCTCTCCTCATTCCTCTCCAGGAGGTACGGGCATGTCTGGATCCTTGGAAAATTTGATTCCAGGATAAGGGTATTCCTCTATTTCCAGAATCTATCATGCCCACCAGTCAAAAAATGCATCGTCGAAGGCCTCTATGGTCCTTCCTCCCCCTATCGTTGTAGCAATGCTCCCCATCTACACACTACTGGGAAGGAGGCCATATGTCCCCGCACTGTCTCTCATGGACTAAGGATGGGTACCCTCTCAAAGAAGAATGAGCATAAAATAGTACCAAACCCAAAGTTTTTGTTACTTCACCCTCGACACTCTGTGAGATGCCTCTTCATGCAGTTAAGCATGGTCATACTCCATTCAAACACTCGTTTGTTTAGGCACTTCACCACAAAATACATGTATGCCAGGGATTCCTAATGTAAGTTCATAGATCCAGTAATCCACCCAATAAGTAAAACTATCACCTTCAGTGATATGTTGGTAATCTTGTGGATGGGCACCTAAGAACCTACTTTCTCAGTGTCAGCCTCGCAATGCATTGCAATGATCTTAACGATGTTGTGGGGCCCAGGGTGAAATGTACGTAGATTGGTTGGTTCTCCTCTCCTCGAGAGGCCAGTCAAGAAGTAAGTTTATTCAGTCGTTGGAGTCAATGACTGCCCCTCAAGCATAAAATCCTCAACATCAGGGTGTCAGTAATCCACCAAGGCATTCAACACTCTAGGTTGTGCCCTCATGAGTGGACACTGGTAGAACTTGCATAACCCGCATTGTTTCAATGTGGTGATAGCAGCAGGGTCCTCATCGACCAAGACATCGATATCCTCGTGTTCTCTCTCCCTCCAGTGGACATACATCTTGTTACATGATAATTTTAGGGGGGAGTTAGCTCTTTCATATTCATTTTTTATATGTTTTTGAGGGTGTATGGGAGCTATCTTGGACACAGTTGCGTATGCACGTGGGGAGATTGTTTTCTGCCCACGGGCATACACAGGCTATCCTTAGACATCCCGTGTACACGTAGGGCCAACCTTTTTTAGGAGGGTGTGCGCCCCCCCAAACTAAAAGAAATACATAATTGAAGTATGGAAACATAAGAGGGATGAGTCTGTACTTACTTGGTCTGAGCAGAAGTTCGTTTCTTCCTCTTAAGCTCCCGTAATTAACTCTTTTAGCAAAGGGGTATTTTTCACTTTTTGGTTAATTTTCAAATTGCAATGGTGAAAACAAGTTGCTAGCTTCTATTTATAGACTTTTTTGCACCTTTTTGTCATTTTTTCTGGATTTAAAATCATTTCATGTGGTTCTTCAGTTTCTTATCGGATGCTACGATACACTTCACTTTTGGTTTGGTAATTTTTTGGGAAATGGATCACTTTTAAAGGTTCTTTGGTAAAAGTCATTTTTCCAACTTTTTGCATATAAGTTAGGATTCCACCTCCACTTTCTGCATCTTGTTGCCTTTCCCACTTTGCCATAGGATCGATCCCACCGAAGTGTGACACATAACCATCTTGGTTGTTTTAGAAGTGTCGTTATTAGGTTGTAGAGCCTACCTTTACATGGATTCCCTAGATAGATCCTAGTTGCATTTTGGTGTCCATGTTGTCTCCAATGAATTTAGGCTCGAGAGTTATCCTTAGTCCTATATTGATTACGATATTGAGCATCATATGTTTGATGCATTATCACTCTTGACCTCACCCTTCGGACTCCCAAAAATGAGCATCCTTTGTTGTCTTTCAAGCTCTCTTTGAAATTCAAAAGCAACATCCGATGAGACTACATTTATGATTTTTAATCTTGTCTGAATTAACTGATAAAAGTAACCTCTTGGATTCTTCTTTAAGCCCTTTTCAAACTCTCTAAACATGAAAATATTATCGAGCGATCTTGTTGTCCTTCATGCTCACCAAACTAAAACTTTAAGGCACGTCTTTTTGGTGGTAGTTTACCCCTTTTTCGATGTGGATGGTCAATTTTATGAACAAAGGTATACTCTAGGAGCTTCGTTTCGCTAGAAGAGTATTCTTAGGTACAAGTTTAACCCTTTTTCAGGCCCGAGGGACTAAATTTATGAAAAAGAAACCCCCACGGAGTCCATAGTTAAGCTCTTTTCAGACTCCCTAAAATTGAAAATATCGTCGAGTGACCTTGTTTCCTCACACTCGTTAAATTTCTCCAAAATAACATCCCATACAGAGTCCATACTTAAGCTCTTTTCAGACTCCTTAGAATTGAAAAAACTACTGAGCTTACCTTCTCCGGGCTTGTGAAAAATACATTGAAGGGGGTTTCATTGTGTCTTGCTAATCAAATTTTCATATTTGCGTCTTTGGCCTAATGTCATCTCCATGTTTCTCTCAACTGAACCTTTGAAGCATGCCTTATATGCAAGCCTTGTAGCACTTTGCCTCTGTGACTTTACACCTTGACCCATGGAGGAATTTTCCCCGAGTGTCCTTTTCCTGCACATGTCTCCTTTCTTTGAGCATTATTATGTTCCTTTCTCTTGGAACTAGTATGCTTGCGACACTTGTTCCTCCTTTGTAAAGTAGCATTCTTTTATTCTTTTTCAAGCTCTTTAAAAAAATTAAAAAGACAAAAAAAAAAAAAAAAACCCAAAAAGAGGACGAGAAATATAGACTCTTTTTTGGCAGCACAATGAGTCACCCTTGGACAAAGCACATCCTTTCATTTGTCATCAAGAATTGGGATCTAATATTACCTTAGGAAGATTTTCTCACTACATAGAGCTGTGTACTCCTCCTTTTAGTTATTCTTCCAAATACATGGAGAGTTTGCATTGCCTCCTGCATCATGAACTTATGTCAATGTCCTGCTACCTAAGTCTGATCATCTTTCGTGTTATTTTCCAAGGGAAGTTTCACCCAGCTTGAGTCGGCCTTTATTTATTTTGTCTCTTGACCTCATTTCCTGGCCATCCCAAAGTCCAATCAAGTTCTTGCTCAAAATCAATGAAGTTCTTTGCCTGATCATCGAGATCCTCTTGTCTTTTCCAGATGAGTTGTCGAACACCTCTAGGTAGTGAAGTCGTACACTCACATTACACTCCTACCTGAGTTTTGAATATCTTGAAGTTGTTGCTCGAGCTCTGAAGGCCTCATCTCTAGCCATCAAGCGTCACTGGCTTCTTCAAGATAAATACTATACATGTATATCTTTGATTTTGAGATGTAGATACATTTTGTATTGCTCACAAATACAATTTATATAGTTTTTTGAAATGGATATGCAGTGTATTTTATTATCAGACATGATTTATTTCATTTCAAGCATGGGTATGCCCCGCCTCAGAGAGACAATTGTTATTTTTGCAAATGGCACCTCCCGAACTTTGGTCTCGGGCTCACTTGCTTCGTATATTGGTGAAGATTTTGTAATGTATTTCGGCCATCAAATGCTCTTATGAACTCACACATTAGGGGGAATCTGTTATAACCCTAATTTTCTCTACACATGCATACCTAGCATTTGGCCCTCTTACCTGCAATTTTTTCCAAGCCATCACTAAGTTGCTCTTCTTAAAAACTCATTTTTTGAATATGTACGTGCCTTGCACCACTATTTCCCACGTACATATTCTTTATGCACCACTACAACCCACATATGTATGCTATTTGTACCATTACATCCCACGTATACTTGCAAAAGTTGAAAAAATTAAAAAGTTGCAAGGAATTCGTTGAGATTACAGACTATTGGGTAGTTTCCCAACTAATCCACCACCTATAGCTCGTCACCCAAACAATAACCATCATTTTCCCATATAAAAGGAAGTGTTGGGGTCTCATTACACATCTAATAATAAGATCAATGAAACTCTGCCCATTTCACATCCCCTCCTTGCCCCAAGCATTTGCAACCTTGTTGTGAGAATTGCCTCAGCTTTCCTCATTTTTCCCTTTTTTCCTACATAAGAACCCATTCACAAGAAGAAGTGTGAGAGGAGAAAGATACAAAGAGGTGCACTTGGATCTTGGTGAAGAGGAGCCCAGACTAGGTTCGAGGAGCAGTAGCTAACTTTGGTTGTATGTAATCATTGTTTTATCAATAAAAGAAGTAATTTTCCTATCCCAATAACATGATGTGTCAAATGTTTGCATTTGTTCTATTGTTTTATTATAACATCTTAACCATATTTATGTATGAAATGTATGCTTTTATTTATCAGTTTATCTATCTTTTAATGCAAGATGGCCTTGGGAGGAGGTTTGTAGTCAGTAGAGCTATCAAGCGCGAGATGATCTACACTAGACGTAGAGTAAAGGTAGAGTTACCTCATCCATCTCATTTTACTTTTCTTGCATAATTCTGGGGTATGTTTGGGGTAGTTAGAGAAGTAGGCTAGCGATTGTTGTAGGTAACGAGGAGATGTCTACATCCCACTAACATAAACAATCCCAACAACTAGCTAATCAATAACATCAACAACTATCCATTCCATTAGTCCAACAATGCTAATATCATTAACATGGTGCACAAAGAATCATTCGCAGAACTCATCATATATCATATCATTTTCAATTTTCGCAAGCAATCTGAAGTCTAAAACTATGATTCGTTAATGATTTATTGGTGCAATAAAAGTTGTTAATACATTAATGAAAACATAAGAGAAGGCGCAAGGTAATGACTACATTTAATTGTTGCATAAGGAAATCTGATCATATACATAAAATAATACATCGCCTAGAGTTGAGGGACAAGCGTATCAGCATTTAATTCATTGTGCAAGATATATAAGGTCCAAAATTCATTCACCGCATCATAAATTCATTACATGCAATAATCTAATTATCTAATCACAACATATTCCAAAGCGTGAGATAATTTATTTTTTATTTTTTAAACCATTATACATGTCATAAAATCCATAAGTGCATGAAATCTTATATCTAAACCAAATCCAAATGCGCAAGAAGTCCAAAGATAAAATCATCATTTATTACATAACCTCCATTTGCGCAAGAATTATAAAGATCAATAACTATCATTTATGACACAAATAAGGAGTGTTGATCCATGACCATTCATACATTTACTGACGCACATAAAGATTGTTAATCCAATAGAGATCGTTTAAAAAAAACTCATTAAAAACTAAAGGCATCATACCCAATATCAATTTTTGATTATTTAAAAGAGACTTATTAAAAACTACTAGAATCCCACCTAAATATTCATTAATTAATCCTTAAAGGAACTCATGAAAAACTAAAGGCATCATACCCAATATCCATTGTTTAATTATTTTAAAGGGACTCATTAAAAACTACTGGAATCCCACCTAAGTGTCTATTAAATAATCTTTTAAAGGAACTCATGAAAAACTAAAGGCATTATACACAATATCCATTATTTAATTGTTTTAAAGGGACTCATTAAAAACTATTGGAATCCCACCTAAATATCTATTAAATAATCTTTTAAAGGAAATCGTGAAAAACTAAAGGCATCATACCCAATATCCATTATTTAATTATTTTAAAGGGACTCATTAAAAACTACTCGAATCCCACCTAAATATCCATTAAATAATATTTTAAAGGAACTCATGAAGAACTAAAGGCATCAAAAGCCTACGCATAAAAAAAGGCAAGGCACCAAATATTAAAGGGGTAACGTTGTGTCCAACCACAAATTCATTGGTAGTTTAAACAAAGATGTTGAGTTAAGGAGGCTATGGAAAACGCTGAGGCACACGCCTGAAAAATTGAACGGAAGGTGGCTTACAGGCCATAGTGGTAGAAGAGTAAAATATTGTTTTCTAGGCACTTAGGTTCATTGACTTATCTTTTTTTAAAATAGTGACATGTCCTTCGGGATGAACTATGTGCTCCAAGGGTGCCACTCGCCTTAATTCATTTTTCATTTATGAGACGTGCCCTTTAAGACGCACTACGTGCTCCAAGGGTGTGAATGGACTTTTGAYTGATTTTGATAGACATCCAACCCTTGGAGTCAATACATTGTCAAGCGACCTTGTGGGAGACTAAGCACCTCTAAGGAATAACGACCCTACCTTATTGTGTGCCTGTTAGAATCTTCATGAGTGACTATATCATTCTGCCCTGACGACATCATGGATCTCTCAAGATAGGTAATTGCTAACCTATAGTTAGAGCCACGACATGAGTTATAGTAGACTGTGGCATGGTTGTTGCCACACCTCTCCCTCAATATCTCTAGTTGTCTTGCATGACCCCTTTACTCCAAATGTGAGTTTGATTAGAAAGAAATCGTTAACCTGCATCCATCAACAAAACATTTCAACGATCCATAAACAACATCATAATGTACCCAATCATATGTCACATATGCAATAACAAAAATACTAAAACCATATACAGTCCACTCCCTGACTCAATCCAGAGTCCAAGGAGGTCCATCGATGCCATCAACATCCCCATTCTATCAAGTGTCCTACACACTCAATATAAATTCATCAATAGCACTTGTCGATACATATATAATAAAATAACATATCATCATATCCAACATCATCATCATAATCCATAAGTGAAACATACAATCATATAATGAACTGGATCACCTGCACGCAAGTGTCCTCAAAGAATAAGTCAAATTGTGGGTGCACAAGAGTGGGATGTTACATACACCCCCTCTTTTTTTAAACTTTGTCTCGAAGTTTCACATATACAAGTGTAGAAATAAAATATCAGAAACTATCTAAATGTCTAGCTATCAAAAAAAATGGAATCTGCTGATGCATATCATATGCGTCCTCCTAGGTAGTTGAGTGTGGACTATAATTGTCCCACTGGACCTTGAGCTAATCGATTGTTTGACTTCGTAGCTATCAAATGTGATGGTCCAAAATGCGGATTGCCTCTATCATGAGTGCACCCTGATCCGATACTTGCGAATAACTCATGTCAATCAAATTTGTAGGATCGCTAACAGAATGTATCAAGACATATACATGAAAAACATCATGCATATGCCTGGAAGAATCAGGAAAGGCCACGATCCCCTTCCTTTCCACAACCTCCAAAGGTCCCACGAACCTAGGTGAGAGTTTAGCACACATTCCAAACTTGATCGAACTATTGTGAAGTTTCACCCACAATAAGACTCGATCACCAATTTCATAACTAAGATCAGTGCGATGCGAATCGACATAAATATTCTATCGATAATGCGCTTCCTTTATCCTTTTTCTTGTCATTTTCATTTTCTCTTCCATTTCTTGGATCTCTTTGGGTCCTACTAGGACCCTATCCTCAAGTCGATCCCAACTCAAAGGTGTCTGACATGGTCGCCCGTAAAGAAACTCAAAAGGCACCATCTTAATGGTGCCTTGATAGTTGTTGTTGTATGCAAACTCTACCAATGGCAAGAACTCTTCCCAACACTTTTTTTGGTCTATCACGTACATATGAAAAATATCTTCCAAGATTTGGTTCTTTCGTTCTGTTTTCCCATATGTCTCTGGGTGATATGTGGTACTAAAGTTAAGTTGGATTCCCAAGGCCTCTTGGAAAATAGTCCAAAATCATCCTGTAAACATCGATCCATGATCGGATATGGTCCTTTTAGGCACACCATGCGGTCTCAATATCTCACTGATAAAAAATCTAGCTATGTCTAGCACCTGATACATAGTACACACAAGAATAAAATGAGCACTCTTCATCAGAGTGTCAACTCCGACAAAAATCGAGTCGTGCCTCCTTGTCGTCAATGGAAATCCAACAATGAATTCCATCGAAATAACCTCCCATTTCGATTCTGGAATAGCATGTGGCTATAGTAATCCTGCCATATGTCTATGTTCATCCTTCACTTGTTGACATTCTAGACACCTCGCGACGTAATTGACTATATCCGTCTTCATTCCTTTGTAGAAGAATAAGGGTTTAAGGTCTTCCCTCATCTTCCTGACGCTTGGATGAGCCATGTACACTGATCTGTGAGCTTTGTTTAAGATCAAAATTCTCAATTCGGCGTTGGTCAATACATAAATCCGGTTATTATATCTTATTAATCCATTTTTTTCCACCGTAAATCCCTCAAATTTTTGTACCAACATGGTGTTTTGTCCGATAAATTCCTTAACCTATTGATACCAATCATCGTCACATTGTATAGTTACAATATTTTCATGTAGATTCGTCTGAAGAGGTATCACCAAAAATATGTGTGGTCTCCGACTCAATGCATCAACCACTCTATTCATTGTTCCTTTTATGTAGGTAATATCGAAATCATACTCACTAAGCAGCTCCAACCAGTGCCTTTGTCACTCGTTCAAGTCGCTTTGTGTAAAACTGTGTTGCAAACCAAAGTGATCCATTTTTAGTTTGAATTTCCATCCTATCAGGTAGTGTCTCAAAACTCTCAAGGAATACACGATGGATAACAACTCCAAATCATGGGTTGCTTAGTTCTCCTCATGCTTTCTTAAATTTCTCGAGATGTAAGTGATCACTTGATCGTCTTGCATCAAGACTTCACCTAAGCCTTCCTTGGATGCGTCTGTGCATACCAAGAAGTTCTCGTCCATGTCAGGGACCTTTAGTATCAGCATTGTCGTCAACAGCTCCTTGAGCCTTCAAAATTCTTCCACGCATTTCTTGGTCCATACAAACTTCTTGTTTTTCTTCTACAATTCCGTAATATAATTTGCTATCTTTGAAAAACCCTTGACGAACTATCGATAATATCCTGATAAACCCATTAAGCTATGTACTACTGGGATGTTCATCAACACAAGCCATTCCATAATAGATTCTACCTTCGTTGGATCCACAGAGATACCTCCGCCTGAGATGAAATTCCCTAAGTAATGAATATTTGATTGATAAAAATAGCATTTCGATAGTTTCCCAAACAATTTGTTCTCTTGTAGACACTGTAGTACCAAGAGAAAATGTTCGTCATGTTCTTCTATCATCCAAGAATATATCAAAATATCATCAATGAATACTTGAACCAACTCATACAAGTATTTGCGGAACACCCCATTCATCAAGCTCATGAATAACCCTAGGGCATTCGTCAGTCCAAACAGTAAAACTATAAACTCATAATGTCCAAACCTCATCTTGAATGCATTCTTAGGAATTTCTTCCTTCTTGATCTGTAACTGGCGATACCTTGATCTCATGTCGATCTTCGAAAACACTGTTGTGCCTTTAATTTGATTAAACAAATAATTTATTATTGGAAATAGATATTGGTTATTGTTCGTTGCCTTGTTCAATTGACAGTAGTCAATGTAGAGTCTCCACAACCCATCCTTCTTCCGTATAAAAATAACAAGTGGTCACCAAGGTGACACACTTGGACGTCTAAGTCCTAGGTCCAACAAATCCTTCAACTGCATTTTCAACTCCTACAACTCAGGGTCAACACATGATAAGGTGTTCTTGCTATCGGTTCAGTTCCAAGTTTTAGGTCGATGGTAAATTCCAATTCCTTCTCAAGTGGCAACCCTGGAAACTCCTCTAGGATTAATATGTCCAAAAATTCTCGTACTACCGAAATGTTTTCTAGTCCTTCCTCCATGCCCTTTTTGTTCAATGCAAGGATCACATATAGATTTCATCGCTTGCGCATTCTCTTCCATAGTTGTAGGGAAGAGAGGAACCTTAGGGAAATGTTCCTAATCATCCTTGTCCCTCATCATCGACCAAAATCAACCATTTTGTCTTATAGTTGAGTATCGCCTCATGATATTCCAACCAGTCCATACCGATCACGATGTCATAAGATCCTAAGATTATGATGTATAGGTTGGCCTTCATGAAAAAATATCCCACTTTAAGGATACAACCCATAACCTTTCCTCCAGTCTTCTGCTTGGGTGTCGAAGCCATTTCCACATAGCTAAACGTGTCCTGTTCGACTTCATTTACCTTAATTATTTTTAGCATTGCACCATAAATAAATCTCTTTGTAGCACATGGATCTATCAAAATACTAAAGGTCTGGTCAACTATGGTACCTGATGTCTTGAGCATAGTAGACTAGTGCTCGGCCTGGCGGAATTCGATGGGCCTTGCCAAAATCTTCTTTTGTAGTCGGTCCGGTTGATCCCACTGCTATGGACCTCTCAACTGGGTAGTCACACTGGTAATGTGTCTCTCCACATGTCCAACACCCAGTCTTTGGTCTCGTACTCCTGACCCCTGAAGTAAAAGTTGACGACCCATCGACCTAAAACCCTTGTCTGTTCTGCTGAACAAGTCTGAATTGTTGTTGCTGCAGACAACATTGTTGTTGGTGTGGTGGTCCTCTATAGGGAGTTTTTTATTGAGGCTCCATTCATCATGGTATCATGAATGTGGATCCTCTCTGAGGGCCTTGACACCATGGTGGATGTCTAGCTTGTGTCTGATGTTGTTGAGCACCAGACGTCGCTTGTCCCGTGAGTCTTACAGGAGTTTTTCTCTTCCCCCGTTGATCAACTCTTCCTCGGCTATGAGGGCCTTCTGGAAATCATCATGCAACGTCTAAGGCATTAATATCCTCACTTTCACAAATTTTTTTACGTTAAGGACAAACACAAACTTGTTGATCGTAAGATTCTCGGTGTTCATATGTGGAGCGTACCTAAGAAAATCCATGAAACAAGACTCGTACTCAGGCATCGTACACCTACCCTGTCGTAATGCATTGAACTCATTGGGCTGATGCTCAATGAATTCCTCAGATAGATACCTCTCTCGGAACCGCTCCTCGAACAGTTCCCATGACACATCTTCAATGGCCATGTCCAGTTGTGGCAGGAGCATCTTCCACCATAGAAGAGTTCTCCCCTTCAGTTGAAATACCGCCATGTAGACCTTCATGTTGGAGGTATAGTCATAAAGTGCAAGCACATCACCATATTTTATAACCATGCCTTGGCGGTTCTGTCGTCCATGGCATCAAATAACTTGGGAAATTTGACCTTCTTGAGTTCTCAGTAAACTCTACCAGTACCAGCTGGGGTGTGCGGTGGACCCTCAAGGGGTGTCAGTGCCCTGTCCTCATATCTATCCAAACGGTTAATCAAGGCCTCATCCATCCTCTGAAACAACCTCATTAACCCAACCACATCCCCCACAGATATCTGTTCATGTCCAATGAATTGTTCTTCTCTTTTGGGGTTAGACCCCTCTGGCATGGATTATACTGGAGGTGTTGCGCCTTCTCCCCTAGCACCCTGTCATCTGCCTATGCGGCGTCTTATAACCATGATTACCTACACAAATACAATTCAAATTAATTAGCAACAAATTATAATCAAGCGTTGATACAGAGGAATGCGTAATGATCCCAAGTCATGGGGTTGAACCCACTCTGATACCATATGTAGTGACCCTGCCATTATGAAAACAAGGGACGTAGAATATGTCATTTTTTTTTCTTTTGGTGTTGCGTTAGGAAAGTAAAACATCATAATAAGAGCGACATCATCGACACCTCAATCACAAATATTAATTAAAAAATAGTAATTCATTAATAATAAAATATGACACACTGCCGACAAATCATCACCATGTACCACGACACGCATGTCGATGTATTAACACAATAATGAACAACAACCCCACATCATTTCATTCTACAATTAAAAACGATGCCTAATAGTACAATCTTAAACACTCAATGCATATCATAAGGACCATTATCAGATATCACTAAGGAAACATGAGATAACATAACAAATCGAAAGGATCATAAAGATAATCGCAAGAAACACATAACATACTACTTTCCCAACCTACCCTGCAAGGTTAGGACCTCTTCTCTCCTTGGGACACATAACAAGCAACTATGAACTAGTAGTACCAACAAGCACAATCTAAGTGGTATCCAACCAATGGGAAAAATGTTTGATGGGTGTTGCTCAAATTGGAGTTACCATTTAAGTGGGTATCTCCCTTGTGCAAAGAAATACTAAATGGCAGAAAAGGGAAAAGGGATTGAATAGAGTAGGTTGGTAGTGGAGATCACATGGTTGTGGCAGTGGCAGGTGCAAGGTTTATAAAAATAAAACTCAAGTGATAAAATTACGGGAACAACAGTCAACAGAGGTACATGCATAATTATATCATTTGAAGGAGAGACAACATGTCTGGCAGAACCAATGTTTGTAGTTACATATAAATGTATTAAATAGTATAAATGCAGGACACAAGCACAGGGGATAGATTTGATCTACATTATGAATATGGCACCGTATGAAGATTCAAAGGAAAGCGAGGAAAACAACAACTACTATTTATAAAAAAAAATCAACCAGGAACATTGTCCAATGCCATACAACTTACAAAGTGCAGAAGCGTTACAACACCAAGGAGAACTTGCGCAAACGGTAAAACTTACAATGTGCAGTATTTACATGAAAATACAAATCTATCACTAAATCAACATTCGTCCCATGTGTATATGTATACAAAATAGTTTCCTTTCATCTATAATAATACAAATAACATATTAAACAAGAATATTGTAACCGATATTGGATTGTTGATGTTTTCGGCAGCTGGCGCTCCTCCTCACTCCCACCTTCTAATTGTTGAGACCTCATCGGTACCTCCCAACCAACGCTAGGGGAACTCTTTCTCCCCCCTGAGCCACAAAGTGGTCACACACACAAACCAAAGAAAAGATAGCTCACATCTCTCGTCACAAGGTCGATCTACCACTCTCTATTGGAGATTGGTATCCCAATTCCCACAAGAAAAATCAATCAAGAAAAATACGGTGGCATAACCTTACACATACCAGTCGTGATCAATTCCCCTTCTCTTCCCTTTATTTTATAGAGTTATCTTAGTGTCCATTTTGCCAAAATGCACGTTAAATTATTTTTATTAAATTTTTGTTAGGAAATATTCTTCCCCATACACTTGTCACCCAATCCCTTAGTTGCACCAGAAATTCATTTAATTAATTAAATTAAATTGCCAATTTCCCTCACCCACATAAAAGAGTTCCTAAAACCTCTCCTTGTTGTCCCTTTATTCCCTCAATTTCCTTTAATGATTGACTCCTTTCTTAAATCTTAGTTGAGTTCTAACTAGGAAAGTTCTCTAGACTAGATTCCCTTCTATGTTCCAGATTTCTTTTGCATTTAATTTTTGTCTTTTAGTCTAAGATTCAAATTAGCACGTCTTTGCACATATTAGTAATTAATTTTTAGATAATTTATTTCTCCTTTAAATTCTAAATTTGATTTTTATTCATCCCCCCCTTTATTAATTTCTTAATTAAAATTTTGTCCTCATATCCTAACTTAGACCTAGGCTTTAATTTCAACTAGGCTTAGCAATATTTAAGGGAGAATTTTTATAATTAAAAAACTTTACTCATACATAATTATTTTAAGGCTGACCATGTCAAGGTAAGATATTGTTTTCTAGACACCTAGGTTCATTGACTTGTTGGAGTTACTTCACACACACCTAGGATTTCTTTTTCCTAAGGTTATTCCTTTTTTATTAGTCATTATCTAGTCTCCTATATTTTAGGGGAGAATATTCCACCTAGAGAATATTCTGTTTCAGCTGACTTTTAGGGAAGAATATCCTGTCCAGCTTGCGGGGTTGATAAATTGATAGAGGAGAAAAAAATGCTTCTCACCATTCTCTCCAAGCTTGGTCTTGAATTTTCTGTATTCGTATCTACATTCCATACTGTCAAATTCACCTTTGGAGCCACTTGCAAGATGCCTTCTCTTGAGGACTTTATCGAATCCCTGACACAAAAGCAAACCAAGCTCATCAACATGGGCACAATCAAAGGCCGAAGGGAGCATGCACTCACTATGCATGATGGAAGCCACAAATATCAGAAATATAAAGATAAAGACAAGTGAAAGCTCATGCACATACGAAGAAGGAAGGGTACACAAAACCCTTCACAGATTCCTCCGGATCCAAAGGAGAAAAGGGAAGAAAAGGAGAGAAATGCACATGCTTTCACAAAGGATTCCATTCAGAATCTGCATGAATGAAAAAACAAACAGATCTGATGTCTCAGATACTTCAGCAAAAAAACCTTGGAGATCTCATCCCTAAGGGTGCAAAGAAGAAGAAGCCAGAAGATCTGAATTCCAAGAAAGGAAATTCTATCCATGCCTTGATTTCCATCAACTCCTCTCATGATGCTTGGATCGTAGATTTAGGATCATCACATCACATGGATTCCTCAGAAGCAGTTTATTCTTCATTGGATGCATGCAAGGGTCCTACTTGTTGGTTGTGGAGCCTGATTATCTTCCTGATGTAGAGGTATTTTACTTTTATCCGTGTTTATACCCCATGAAGTATTTACACCCCATAAGTATGTACACTCTTCCACACGGGGGAGTGTAGAGGGGGGGTACCCCCTCTGCAGGGTCCGAGGGGCTATTCCCCCAGCTGGAGGGTCTGGGGGCAAGCGGGCCCCCAACAAGGGTTCAGGGGGAAAGCGGGCCCCCAGCAAGGGTTCAGGGGTGAAGCCCCCGAACGAAAAAATGCCTTGTAAATGTATATTGTAATTTCATTGTAAATCTGGACTGTTCATTATAAGTTCGTAGATCTAATGATAGAGATTATGTTAGGGTTTTTTTTCCCTAGAAGGCAACCCTCTTTTATGAGGGAAATGTATTGTGGCTATGATTGATGTTGAATATTGTATTATGAGATAGGAGACTGTGAGATGAAGAAGAGGAAGTTACAGTGGGTTTGCTGTAGGTTGTATCCCTTCATATGCTGGATAATAATAAAGGAAGGACCTGGCAATTTCTCTGGTGGACGTAACCCACAATGGGTGAACCACGCAAATATCTGTCTCTGTTGTATTGTGTATCTTCTTTGTTTTATTTTATTTTATTTCTCCACGGTCTTGTTTTTCTAACACTACTATTCTTAAGTGGGACAATTCTTATGTCGAAGTCACCGACAAAGGAAGGATTGAACTCACGAATGGAAGGTTCGAGAACGTGCTACCTATTCCCAAAATTTTTGTCAACCTTCTCTTCGTATATCAGATGAAAAATTCCAGCACCGAAAAGAAATTCATATTCACGTCAAGTTTCATGGACATATATGACATGAAAACCAACTCCATGGTTTCTACTGGTGAGGTAAATCATCAGTCTAGATTGTATACATTTTCTTAATTCATTGAACCTGATTCTGCTTTACTGCTTACTCATGTTGATGAAAATAGTAGGATGTGGAATGAAACGTTTGAACATTTAAATTTCAAATACATGCAACAACTTAGCAAGAACAAATTAGTTGATGGTCTACCAGACATCCATTTCTCCAAGGGAGTGTGTGAGGGATGTGTTCTTGGGAAACACCCTCAAGAGAAATTTGAGAAGGGAAAGTCTCAGTGAGATTTCACACCTTTACATATGATCCATAGTGACCTCATGGGTCCTTTTCCACATCCATCAATCAACAAAGTGAGGTTTGTTCTCATTTTTGTTGATGATTTCTCACGTTTTACTTGGATCTACTTTCTCAAGAAAAAATCTGAGGTCTTTCAACACCTCAAAGATTTCAAAGCTTTGGTTTAGACACGGTCTGAAAAGAAGATCAAAGTCCTCTAAACTGATAATGGGTGAGAGTATGTGAATCATGAGATTCATAATCTTTTTCATGAGGTAGGGATTCAGTTGGAGCATACAGTTCCCTACATTCCGCAACAAAATGGAGTTTCTGAGTGGAAAAACAGATCTCTAAAGGAGATGGCATCTTGCATGTTGCATGCAAAGTAACTACCATAGAGACTATGGGCTGAAGAACTTAACTATGCAACATACATCCAAAATATATCTCCCCATAAATCTGTCAAGGATAAGACCCCCTATGAGGCTTGGAGTGACCTCAAACTGGAAGTGACCCACTTTCGCATTTTTGGTTCTGGTGCATGGGCCCAGATTCCCTCTAAAAAGAGGAAGGAACTTGATCCCCAAAGCACTAAGTGAATTTTTGTTGGATACCCTAATGGTGTGAAGGGATATCGGCTTATTGATCTTTCCTCGGACTGACTCATCATTGATCGTAGTGTCCAATTGGAGGAAAGTTTCTCGCATGTACCTTAGTAGCCGCATAAAGACACCTTCACTCTTCCAGTTGTCTAAGATGACGAGCATGCACATGTAGACTCTTCTTCAGATGAGAGTTATGATTCAGAGGACTCATATGATTCCGATTCAGATTCAGAGTCAGTAGTAAGATGCAGAGTTAGAGCATCTAGATGCAGTTGCAGATCCAAAGCAGAGGCCCAAGTGGGCATAGACTACTCTTCAGGATGCAGAGGATCTCATCGGTGATCCAAACGATACTATGAGGACTCGATCTGATTTCAAGGATCCTCCTATTGCACTCATTGCCACTAAACCATTGCCTTCGAGGTATGTTTTCTTGGTTCAGTCTTCATATCCACATTCTTATGGTGAGGCTACTGGAAATCCCTTTTGGGAATCATCCATGCAGGAGGAGTACAAATCCCTCCTCGAGAACCAGACTTAGGATATGGTTCCCCTTCCTTCTGGGAGGAAACTTGTCAGATGCAGATGGGTCTTTAGGACCAAGAGCACAATAGATGGATAGATCAACAGATACAAAGCCAGGCTTGTCACTAAAGGCTTTCAGCAAGTTCATGGTATTGACTATGATGAGGCCTTTGCTCCAATAGCAAATATGGATTCGATATGATTGGCACTTGCCATTGTGGAAGATAAGGGATGGGAAGTCCATAAGATGGACATGAAGAATGCATTTCTTCATGGTGATCTCTCTGAGGAGATCTACATGGAGCAGCCCCAAGGATTTATGCAGGACTCATATTTGGTCTGTCGACTGAAGAAGTCACTTTATGGCCTTAAGCAGGCTCCAAGGGCATGGTATGCCAAGATGGAATCCTACCTATTTTCACAAAACTTTGTATGTTGTAAATCAAACCCGAATATATACATGCTCAGGATGGTTGATTCAATTCTACTTTTAGTTTTGTATGCCAATGATTTGTTGATCACAGGTTGGTCGACTTCAGCGATTGCTGCAATCAAGAGGATTCTTCATGACAGGTTTTTGATGAAGAACATGGGTCCACTACACTTCTTCCTTGGAATTGAGATCATTCAAGATGCATCATGCATCAAACTATCTCAATCCAAGTATGCACAAGATCTCCTTGAGAGATTTCACATGACAGACTGCAATTATGCTCCGCCTCCTTTCCTATCAGGAGTCAAACTTGAGGATGGCGGGGAGACTCCACTGGTTGACAACACACTGTACAAAAAGCTAGTGGGGAGATTTTTGTATCTCACACACTGCAGACCAGCCCTCTCATATGCAGTTGGCACAGTTTCCAGGTTCATGCAGGAGCCACATGAGGTACATTGGAAATCTGCAAAGTGTATCCTTCGATATGTACAGGGCACCATCACCTTTGGGATTCATTATGTAGAAGACTCTACATTTGATCTCATTGGGTTTACTAATTCTGAATGGGTTGGCGATAGCATTGATTGCAATTCCACATCTTCTTACTTACTCAGTCTTGGTTTTGGGCCTATTTATTGGTTGAGCAAGAAGCAAGCTTCCATTTCTCTATCTTCAGCCGAGGAAGATTACAGAGGGGTAGTTAACATAACCATTCAGGCTATGTGGCTACAACATTTTCTCACTGAGTTGGACATTCAGTTTCATCGATCGATCGTCATCTGGTGTGACAACCAGAGCACTCTGAAGTTCTGCAAAGATCTAGTTCACAGGCAGTGGACAAAGCACATCGAGATCCACATGCACTACATCTAGGACTTGGTACATGAGGGGATCATCGACTTACAGTTCTGTCCTTCAGCACAACAGACAACAGACATTTTCACCAAGACCTTCACTGAGCAGAAATTCCATTCTCTGCGAGGTCATCTTGGAGTGAAGGACACAGTTGCCTAGAAACTATAGTTCTTCTTTTACATACATTTTACCTTGAGGGGGGGGTTTTCCCATGAGGTTTTCCCTCTTTCCTCACTTTATTTTCAGTGTATAGTTTGTACTTGGGTACCTAGCATGGCCTCGTTGCTGGAACCCAATCTTTATTTTCACCATAGTGATGTTCAGGGTGGGTGTTGGAGTTACTTCACACACACCTAGTATTTCTTTTTCCTAAGTTTATTCCTTTTTTATTCGTCATAATTAGTCATTATCCAATCTCCTATATTTTAGGGGAGAATATTCCACCTGGAGAATATTCTCTTTCTGTTGACACTTCATTTTGACTAGTTGAGTTGACTTTAGATGTTGCATTGGGATCATCACCATGATAAATTGACCTTGCCTTGGTATAATCACTAGAGTGGCGAATTATCCCTGAGTTAACTCCTCACTACTCTCTATTCAGTCAATTAACCGAAGACTTGTTGACTAGTTAACTCAACTAGGTGGCAATTCACTCTTGTAACTGCCTCAGAAACTAGAATAGGTGGCAGTTCACTCTCGTAACTAATGGTGTGTGTCCATATTACTCTAGACCACCACTATGGTGACTTGGTTCACCTCAAATCGAACTCATTTAGTTATATAGAGTATATCATGTGTAAATTATTCATTATTCACAACGGTTAATGAGAATTCTTCCATTCTTTCTCTCCTTCTTCTTCCTTCTCCAATTCTCTCTACAAATGTGTGTATTATTGTTTATCTATATCTATTTTGTGCAGGTTCAACACATTTACATGACTCACCTATGTTTAAAAATAGCAGCGTGCCCTTTGGGATGCACTACGTGCTCTAAGGGTGACACTCGCCTTTATTCATGTTTCATTTATACAATGTGCCCTTCAAGATGCACTACATGCTCCAAGGGTGCCACTCGCCTTTTGACTAATTTTGGTAGACGTCCAACCCTTGGAGTCAAAACTCTGTCAAGTGACCTTGTGGGAGACTAAGCACCTTTAAGGAATAAGGACCCTGCCTTATTCCACACCTCTTAGAATCTTCATGAGAGACTATCTCAGTCTGACCTAATGACATCGTGGATTTATTGACCTAGGTAATCTCTAACTTATAGTTCAATCCACGATAGGAGTTATACTAGGTTGTGGTGGGGCTGCTGCCACACCTCTCCGTCAATATCTCTATTTTTTGTCATGACCCCTTTACTCCAAATGTGAATCTAATTGACAAGCAATCGTCATCCTGCATCCATCAATGAAACATGTCGATGATCCATAAACAACATCATAATATACCTATTCATATGTCACATATGAAATAACATAAATAATCAAACCATATACAGTCCTGTCCCTGACTCGATCCAAAGTACAAGGAGGTCCTTCGATGCCATCGACATCCCATTCTATCAAGTGTCCTTCACACTCAGTAGAAATCCATCAATAGCACTTGTTGAAACATATATAATAAAATAACATATCATCATATCCAACATCATCATCATAATCCATAAGTGAAACAGACAATCATATAATGAACCAGATCACCTACACCCAAGTGTCCTCAAAGAATAAGTCAAATCGTGGGTGTGCAAGAGAGAGATGTTACATACACCCCCTCTTGTTTTTAACTTTTTCCTGAAGTTTCACATATACAAGTGCAGAAATAAAATATCAGACAATATCTAAATGTCTAGCTATCAACAAAAATGGAAAATGTTGATGTGTATCATATGCATCCTCCCAGGTAGTCGAGTGTTGGATATAATTTTCCCACTGGACCTTGACCTGATCAACTATTTGATGTCATAGCTGCCAAATGCGATGGTATAGAATGTGGATTGGCTCCATCATGAGTGCACCCTCATCCAATATCTACAAAGAACTCATGTCAATCACATTTGTAGGATCACTAACATAATTTCTCAAGATAGATACATGAAATAATCATGCATATGCCTGAAAGAATCAGGAAAGGCTAGTTGATAGGCCACGTGCCCCTTCATTTCCACAACCTCAAAATTTCCCATGAACCTAGGAGAGAGTTTATCACCCTTTCCAAACTTGATCGAACTCTTGTGCAATTTCACCCACAAGAAGACTCGATCGCTAACTTCGTAACTATGGTGAGTGCGATACGCATCGACATAAATATTTTGTCGATCCTGCACTTCCTTGATCCTTTGTCTTATCATTTTCATTTTCTCTTCCATTTATTGGATCTCTTTAGGTAATACTAGGACACTATGCTCAATTCGATCCCAACTCAAAGGTGTCTGACACGGTCGCCTGCAAAAAAAATCAAAAGGCACCATATTAATGGTGCTTTGATAGTTGTTGTTGTATGAAAACTATACCAGTGGCAATAAATCTTCTCAATGCTTTTGTTGGTCCATCACATACATACGCAAAATATCCTACAATATTTGGTTCATTCATTTTTTCTATCCGTCTATCTCTGGGTGATATGCGGTACTAAAGTTAAGATGGGTTCCTAAGGCCTCTTGGAAACTAGTCCAAAATCATCCTGTAAACATAGATCCATGATCGTATATGATCCTCTTAGGCACGCCATGTCATATCACTATCTCACTGATAAAAAATCTGGCTATGTCTGGCACCTGATATGTTGTACGCACAGGAATAAAATGTGCACTCTTCGTCAGAGTGTCAACTACCATGAAAATCGAGTCATTCCTCCTTGCCGTCAGTGGAAATCCAACAATGAAGTCCATCAAAATAGCCTCCGATTTTGATTCTGGAATATTGTGTGGTTGTATTAATCATGTTAGATGTCTATGTTCATCCTTCACTTGCTGACATTCTAGACACATCGCCACGTAATTGACTATATCCGTCTTATTTCATTTCCAGAAGAATAAGGGTTTAAGTTCTACCCTCATCTTCATGATGCCTGGATGAGCCATGTACACTGATCTAAGATATTTTTTTAAGATAAAACTTATTAATTCATCATTGGGCAATACGTAAATCTAGTTATTATGCCTCATTAATCCATTTTTGTCTACCGTAAATCCCTCAAATGTTGGTACCAACATGGTGTTTTGTCCAATAAATTCCTTAACCTCTTGATAACAGTCATTGTCGCGTTGTATATTTAGAATATTTTCACATAGATTTGTCTAAAGAGGTATCCCCAAAAAGATGTGTGGTTTTCAACTCAACGCATTAGCTACTCTGTTCATTGTTCCTTTTATGTAGGTAATCTTGAAATCATACTCGCTAAGCAGCTCCGACCAATGCCTTTGTCACTCGTTCAAGTCACTTTGGGTAAAAATGTGTTGCAAATGACATTGGTCCATTTTTGGTTTGAATTTTCATCCAATCAGGTAGTGTCTCCAAACTCTCAAGGAATACACGATGGATAACAACTCCAAATCGTGCATTATGTAGTTCTCCTCATACTTTCTTAACTTTCTCGAGATGTAAGTGATCACTCGACCGTCTTGCATCAAGACTCCACCTAAGACTTCCTTGGATGTGTCTTTTCATACTAAGAAGTCCTTATCCATGTCAGGGACCTTTAGTATCGACATTTTCTTCAACAACTCCTTGAGCCTTTGAAATTCTTCCACGCATTTCTCAGTCCATACAAACTTCTTGTTTTTCTTCTGCAATACCATAATCGAATTTTCTATCTTCGAAAAACCGTCGATGAACCATCAATAATATCCCTCTAAACCCATTAAGATACGTACTTATGGGACGTTCATCGATGCAGTCCATTCCATAATAGCCTCTACCTTCGCTGGAGATGACATGCCCTAAGTAACGAATCTTCGATTGATTAAAAGAACATTTTGATATTTTCCCAAACAATTTGTTTTCTCATAGACACTGTAGTACCAAGCCCAAATGTTCATCATGTTCTTCTATCATCCAAGGACATATCAAAATATCGTCAATGAATACTTGAAAAAATTCGTCCAAGTATTTGAAGAACACCCCATTCATCAAGCTCATGAATACCCCTGGGGTGTTTGTCAGTCCAAACGGTAAAACTATAAACTCGTAATGTCCAAACATCATCTTGAATGCATTCTTAGGAATGTCTTGATCCTTGATCCATAACTAGTGATACCCTGATCTCATTTCGATCTTCAAAAACACTATCGTGCCTTTCATTTGATCAAACAAATAATTTATTCTTGGAAATAGATACTAGTTCTTGATCGTTGCATTGTTCAATTGACGTTAGTCAATGTAGGGTCTCCATGACCCATCCTTCTTCTATATAAAAATAACAGGCACTCCCCAAGGTGACACATGTGGACGTATAAGTCCTAGGTCCAACAAATCCTTCGGTTTCATTTTCAACTCCTGTAACTCGGGGGTCACCATCTGATAAGGCGTTCTCACTATCGGTTCATTTCTAGGTTTTAGGTTGATGATAAATTTCAATTCCCTCTTAGGTGGCAACCCTGGAAACTCCTCTAGGAATACGTCCACAAATTCTCATGCTACCAAAAGGTTTTCTAGAACTTCTTCCATGCCCTTTTTGTTCAATGCAAGGATCATGTATATCTTTCATCCCTTGCGCATGCTCCTCCATAGTTGTAGGGAAGAGATGAACCTTAGGGAAACTCTATGGTTTATTCCTACAATCACATGTCTCTGTCCCTCATCTTTGACCAAACTAACCTGTTTAATCTTACAGGTTAGTACTGCCTCATGCGATTCCAACAGTCCATACCGATCACGACGTCACAAGATCCTAATATCATGACGTACAGGTTAGACTTCATGAAAAAATCTCCCAGGTTAAGGCTACATCCCGTAACCTTTCCTCCAACCTTCTTCTTGGCTCCCGAAGCCATTTCCACATATCTAAACATGTCATATTCGACTGCCTTTACCTTAATTATTTTTAGCATTGCACCAGAAATAAAGCTCTTTGTAGCACTTGGATCGATCAAAATAATAAAGGTCTGGTTAGTGATGGCACCTGACATATTGAGCACAGTAGACTGGTGCTCGGCCTAGTGGTTATTCACTGTTGCATGAATTTGATGGGCCTTGCCAAAATTTCCTACTGTAGTGGGTTTGATTGATCCGACTGTTATGGCCCTTTCAACTGGGTAGTCACATTGGTAATATGACTCTCCACATGTCTAGCACCTGGTCTTCAATCCAGTACTTCTAGTCCCTGAAGTAAAAGCTCACGGCCCACCAGCCTAAAACCATGGTTGGTTCTACTGAACAAGCCTGAATTGCTACTGATGCAGTCAATGTTGTTGTTGGTGCAGTGGTCCTCTTTAGGGAGTCCGATGTTGAGGTGTTGGTCATCTTGTTGTCATGAATTTTGATCCTCTGTGAGCGCCTCGATACCCTAGTGGATGTCTATCTGGTGTCTAATGTTGATTCACACCAAGCGTCACATGTCCCTTCAATCTTGTAGGAGTCTTTCTCTAACCCTTGGTCACGATCTCTTCCTCAACTATGAGGGCCTTCTAGAAAGCATCATGTAACATATGAAGCATTAATATCCCCACTTTATCATGAATTTTGATGTTAAGGACAAACATGAACTTGTTGACCTTAAGATTCTTGGTGTTCAGATGTGGAGCATACCTAAGTAGCTCCATGAAAGGAGCCTGTGATGCAGACCTCCCCGACCCTCGGGCCGAAGTCCACTCACAGGATCGTTCTTTGTCTCCTTTGAGCTGGATTGGCTCTTTTGATTCCTTACTGGAATCTCCTTTCTATTGATCCACAGGTCCTTTCAGAAGCTCCCCTGTGCGAACAACACTAGGTGTGAGCTCCACCTTCTCCTTGTGACCACATCGCTATGACCAAGGCCTAACCCAAAAGGCGCTTGTTAGAACTTGCCACTTCGTGAGTTTCAACATCGAGATCTCGTGATCTTATCTCGTGAATTCCTGAGATGTGGGAAGTCAATGGAGTGTTGACTCCTTCCACTAGGTGATGCGTGTTCGCTTGTCTATCATACGGGCCCACCTTGTGGTTCTGCCACATGCCCCTCGTGCCTATCTTCGGTACTTTGCAACTTCTCAACTTCTCCTTCCAAGTCTCTCAACTCTTCACCTTCCGAAACCCAAACTTTCGATGTGCCAAAATGTTTGTCGCATCCTTTCCCATGATAGTATCGTGTTTTGGAATTTTGGGAATCTCAGAACAAATATCCTGAACTCCTATTCCCCGAAACTTTGAAATACCGAGTTCTGACTCATTGTTAATTCTGGCCCCAAAATGAAACTCTCTGCCTTTTCGGGATTTCAGACTTCGCGATTTCGTGAATCCTCCTGCTAAGCTTTCGGTTCTTCAACTCACGAAACCCCGAAATGGTCAACGAATTTGACTTCTCTTATTGATGAGTATGCCACCTGTCCACTCTACTGTCCTCTGTATTTGGATGTGGATTCTTCTGCCTCCTCAAACCTCCGAACTCTGAAATAGAAATTCACGAGTAAATCCAATGACCCTCGTTGTCTTGGATCTACGGGCCTTTCTCTCCTAAGCTTACGCTTTAAAAAAACACTCACCGTAACTCTCCTTGCTCTTCTGCCAGATATGATGACTCTCAGGATTTCGTGAATTCTCCATGGAGAATTTCAACCGTCCGATTCTTCCTTGACAACTCCTGCGAAATGGAATAGGTATTCCTTCACAGAACTTGTGAACCTACAAAACAACGTTGTTGCGCCTCCTTTCAACACTTCAAGGCACTAGCCCTCTTGAGCTTCTCTTCAACAACTTCAAAGACTCTATCCCTTCTGAGCTTTCTCCACAACTCGAGTCTTCAAGAAGACACCTTCACGCACTCCTTGCGGAAATCCTTCAAATACTCCCAAGTATTGAATTCTTCGACTCTGCGCACCCCTACGACAACAGTCTTTCAATAATTCCCTTAGGTTACAAACTCTGAGACTCTACTCAGCCTGCACACACCTTGCATGACTCCTGTGCTTAAATTTCACTTCAACGAGAATGAGGACAATGTTATCCCTCCTGATCTTTCAGAGACGAAACCTGAATTCTGTCACGCACACCTTGCGGACAATTTCACTGCACTCCTTTCAGGAAAACTCTCGCTCAGACAGAGAAACAATTGAAACTCATTCCTTACTCTCCCTCTCTTCAGATTTCAGACATTCAACAAGAAATCATATATACACAACATAAAAGAAAATGTACAACAGAAAGAGTAAAACAACACTAAGCATGACATTCAACATGCATACACAGAGAATATCACAACACCATAAGTCTGAATCAAAGCTTCATGTATTAATTCAGGACTTCTGTACATGGGTGTTTTCAAAATACAACTCTCTGCTCTCTTCTCTCTCTTGCAATAGTTGAATGTAATAATAATATGTTACAACTATACAATGAGGGTGTCTATAGTCGGTTTTTCCGCTTACTCTCTAAACTGTCTAATCTACCATTTAGTTCTTCCTACTTTCATAAATAGACTTAAATGCCTCTATCTACTTTAGATGTGAGCGAGTCGCTCATGATCTATTTACAACGCTCCATCATAAATGTGAGTACGCCCCTATTTAACTATTTCATTAATTATGTGCCCATTCAAACTTCAAAATATTTCAACATGAAATGCGCTGGCGCTTGTCCAGCTGTCTTCCACCTTCGTGCGTGCTTGCTACCCGCGATTCTCCTGCATCATACTCCCTTGCTTGAAAATTTTGATGGGCTCCTGTCCATGAGCTCTCGCACAGTCTGTCCATGTTTCTGGATTTCGGCTTCATTTTCCCAGCTGGCATCTTCAACTGGATGTCCCTTCCATTTGACCAAGTATTCAAAATATTCCTTCCTTCTGGTCCTCTTACTAACCCTTTTGTCCAGTATGCTTTCCATCTGTGGTTTCTCTGCAACTGACATCTGTTTAGTCCAGTGAACCTCTGGTTGTTCATTACCTGCTTCTACTTCTTCATCTTTGTAAGGGTAAAAATCTGAGACGTTGAATATCGAAGAAATTATGATCCCATCGGGTAATTCGATCTCATAAGAATTTGTCCCAAATTTCTTCAAGACCTTACATGGTCCGATCTTCTTCATTTTTAATTTATTATATGTCCCCCTCGGGAACCTTTCTTTTCTCAAATGTGCAAGTATCAAATCACCAATTTCAAACTAAAGTTCTCTTTTATGTTGATCTTCTCTGCACTTATAATCTTGGTTCGAGTTTTGCAATTGCTCCTTCACTTGGCTGTGAAGTTCTCTCATTGCCTCAACAAAATCTTTTGCACTAGCACTCCTAGTTGCATTCTGTTATGAATCCCTCAATTTTGAAAATCCTCTTGGCTTCATCCCATAAACAATTTGGAATGGACTATGCCCTGTGCTCCTATTGATTGAATCATTATAAGCAAATTCCGCCTGGGGTATAATATTGTCCCACTGACTATGGTGTTCTGTCACCAAACTCCTCAGCAAGTCTCCCAAACTTCTGTTCACGACTTCTGTCTGTCCATCCATCTGAGGATGATAAGATGAAATGAACGACAAGTTTGTTCCCATCTTTTTCCATAAGGTTCTCTAGAAATGTCCCATGAACTTGGTGTCTCGATCTGAAACTATGCTCCTTGGTAAGCCGTGAAGTTGAACAAATTCTTTCAAAAACATATTTGCAATGTGAGTTGCGTCACTGGTTTTCTGACATGGTATAAAATTTTCCATCTTAGAAAATCTATCCACCACTACAAAGATCGATTCAAACCCTCTTTGTGTTCTCGGTATCCCCAATATGAATTCCATGCTTGCTGCATCCCACGACCTCTCAAGTATGGGTAACGGTTGATAAAAGCCTACATTCTGCCTCTTTCCTTTTGAATGCTGACAAATCCTACATCTGTCCATGAATATTTTGACGTCTGCTCTCATTCTTGGCCAAAAGTATGACTCGTTTAATTTTGAGAACGTCTTGTCATGACCAAAATGCCTGGCCAATTCTTCCACTGTGTTTCTCCTTCAGCAAATTCTCCCTCATGGAGCGTTTTGGAATACAAAGTTGATTACCCTTAAACAATAATCCTTCCTAGCTCATGTATTCTTTCCATTGACTTCTATCCCTGACAATTGGATTCTCAGCTACTTCATACGCCTCCTTAAAATATGGATCATCTTGATACATCTCCTTGAGATTATCAAACCCCAAAGTTTTTACTCTGAACTCCTGCAATAGCAAACATTTCCTGCTCAAAGCATCAACAACTTTGTTAGCAGTTCCAGAAATATGCTTAGTTACAAAAGTAAAGTTCTTCATATATTCAACCCATTTAACATTTCTTTGATTCAACTTCTCCCGTTGAGTCACAAATTGCAAAGCATGATTGTCACTGTATAAGACAAACTCCTTAGGAATCAAATATTGTCTCCATTTCTTCAATGCCTGAATAATAGCATAGAACTCCTTGTCATATGTGGAGTATTTCACTTTAGCTTCGTTCAGCTTCTCGCTGAAGTATGTTATTAGCCTGTCTTCCTGGCTCAAGACTGCTCCTATTGAAAATCCACTTGCATCACATTTTACTTGAAATGTATTTTTAAAATCCGGTAACACCAGAATTGGTTGTTCTGTGATTTTCCTTTTCAACAAATTGAAACTTTTCTCAGCCTCTTCTGTCCAGTGAAAAGACTTGTGTCTCTTCTTCATTGTGTCCATCATCGGTGCACTAATTCTACTGAAATTCCTGATGAACTTCCTATAGAAACTAGCCAATCCATGAAAACTTCTAACCTCAAATATACTCTCCGGTGATGGCCAATTCTTAATCACCTCCACTTTATCCGGATCCATCCTCAACTTATCTGCAGAAATAACAAACCCCAAATAAATGAGCTCTATCTTCATGAATGAGGATTTATTCATATTTATCAACAGCTTCTCTTGCTGTAACCTCTGCATCATTGTAGCTAAATGTCTCAGATGCTCTGCTTCTGTTTCACTGAAAATCAGTATGTCATCAAGATACACAATGACAAATTTTTCGATGAAATCCTTCAGGACTTCATTCATCAATCTCATGAAAGTGCTTGGCGCGTTTGTTAGACCAAATGGCATAACAAGCCATTCGTATAACCCCTCTTTGGTTTTGAAGGCTGTCTTCCATTTGTCTCCTTCTCTCATACGAATCTGATGATATCTGCTTTTCAAATCGATCTTTGAAAAGAATCTTGCCCCACTCAAACAATCCATCAAATCATCCATTCTTGGCAATGGGAATCTATATCTGATGGTAATCTTGTTAATTTCTCTTGATTCTGTACACATTCTCCAGCCTCCATCTTTCTTTGGACTGAGTACTGTCAGAACAACACACAGACTCAAGATTTCTCTAACCAACCCCTTATCCATTAAATCCTGGACCTGTCTCTTGACCTCTTCATTCTCCTGTGGTGTCAATCTGTATGCTGCTTTATTTGGAAAACTAGCTCCAAGTATGAGATCAATTTGATGACTTATACTTCTGATCAATGGCAACAAATGAGGTAGTTCGTCCACTACTATATCAACGAACTCTTCCAACAACTTCTGGATTTCTTCCGGTAAATCATCCACTCTTGTGTTGGTCAAGACAATTCTAGGCTTCTTGACCACAATGAATTGTGGTTCCTCCTTCTTCTTAACCTCTGATAGAAGTTCCTTCCCACTCATGAGAAGTACAATGTTGCTTACTTCAGGTTTCACCTCTTTATCTTTGATTGGAAGCAACATGTGAGTTCTCCCATTCTTCTCTAGGGTGTCTGTGTTCTTCCTCCCATCATGAACCACATTCTTGTCATATTGCCACGGTCTACCTAGCAATAGATGACAAAAATCCATGAGAATGACATCACACAATATCTTATCATTATATCCTCCTATTTTAAATTCAACTAAACATTGTTTAGTGACATTTACCCGATGTCCTTTTTGTAGCCATGAAACTCTATATGGGCTTGGATGTTCAATCGTCTCCAGCTCCATATTTTCTACCATCTCTGTAGAAACAAGATTATCTGTGCTACCACTGTCCACAATGACCTTTCATACCCTATCTTTGGTCTTGCAAGTAGTCCGAAAAAGATTGTTCCTTTGCACTAGATTCTCCACCTCTTTCTTTGGCATTAAGAGAACCTTCCTCATCACCAGTGATCTTCCACCTTTAGCATCCTCTGCCTCAACATTACACCTTTGTGCTTCGGAAATGTGAGTCTCACCACCTTCTTTCTTTTTATCTGGACATTCATAAGACTTGTTTCCATTTTTTCCGCATGTGAAGCATTTCACCACTCCATCTCTTCCTCTTCCTCTACCTCTAGCACGAGGAAAAGTGTTTCTATCAGCATATTGTCCCCTCTGTTCAGAATACTACCCTCTTTGTTCGACATACTTCCCTCTCTGTGAGCTCCCACCTCTCTCAGTTTGAGGTTGAGGTTTCTTCCACTCTTCCTTAGGCTTCTGATTCCTATCTTGGACAATTGTCTTGCCTCTGGGATGACTTCTACCTCGGCCTCTTTGACCCTACTTTCGGCTCAGCTTATCTTCAGCTTTCAGAGCCATCTGATAAGAATCTTCCACCGTTCATATGGTCATCATGCTCATCTCATCCTGAATGTCGTATCGTAGACCATTCATATATCTAGGAACTTTTTCATCATTGCTTTCCCGATGACCTGCTCTGATGTTCAGCCTGTAGAACTCTTTAGTGTACTCCTTCACTGACATCAAATTCTGTCTCAAATTTTGCATCCTTCGAAACAGAGTAATTTGGTAATCCCTGGGAATAAATTTCGCCTTCATCTTTGCAACCATCCTATCCCAACTCTTGATCTTTTGCTTGCCTTTGCAGCGTCTATCATCTTGTAGTTCATCCCACCACAATGTTGCATGTCCTTTAATTCTTGTGACAACATTTTTGACCTTTCTATCTTCCTCGACATCCTCATAGTCAAAATATGTGTCCAGATCTCTAATCCAGTCTAGAAGATCTTCAGCATCCAGGTTTCCTTCATATACTGGAATATCCATTTTTTCCCTAGCACCCATTCTTGCAACAACCCTAATCAGGCACTCATTTGCCGCATCTTCTACTGTAACTTCTTCTCCTTCATGTCCAGCTTCATCTTCACTTTCAAAATCACTAACATTTCCAACACCTGTTGTGCGCCTCTGTTTTATTTCCACGTCCATGAGTCTAGTGCATAGGTCATGCATCTCTCTTTCCATGGATGGATTTGGTACCTTCCTACCCCTTTCTCTTGACATCTCCCTTTCCTCTGGCGGATTGGGTGTTTGTCTGTCTCTTCTTCTCAGCGGCATGGTTGAGATTTCTTTCTCGCTTTCCCTGTATGAAGTATACAAACAGAGTCAAGATCTGATACCACACTGATGTAGACCTCCCTGACCCTTGGGCCAAAGTCCGCTCACAGGATCATTTTTTGTCTCCTTTGAGCCGGATCGACTCTTTCAATTCCTTACTGGAATCTCCTTTCTATCGATCCACAGGTCCTTTCGGAATCTCCCCTATGCAAACAACACTAGGTGCGAGCTCCACCTTCTCCGCGTGACCATAGCACTGTGACCAAGGCCTAACCCAAAAGGCGCTTGTCAGAACTCGCCACTTCGCGAGTTTCAACGTCGAGTTCTCATGCTCTTATCTCAGGAATTCCCGAGACGCGAGAAGTCAACGGAGTGTTGACTCCTTCCACTAGGTGACACGTGTCTGCCTGTCTATCATACGGGCCCACCTTATGGTTTTTCCATGTGCCACTCATGCCTATCTTCGATACTTTGTGACTTCATGACTTCTCCTTCCAAGTCTCTCAACTCTTCGCCTTCTGAAACCCGAACTTCTGATGTGCCGAAACGCTTGTTGCATCCTTTTCCATGACAGTATCGTGTTTTGCAATTTCAGGAATCTCAGAACAAATATCCTGACCTCCTATTCCCCGAAATGCCAAGTTCTGACTCGTTATTAATGCTGGCTCCACAACGGAACTCTCTGCCTTTTCGGGATTTTGGACTTCACAATTTCGCGAATCCTGCTGCTAAACTTTCGGTTCTTCAACTCACGAAACCCCGAAATGGTCAATGAATTTGACTTTGCTTGTTGATGAGTACACCACCTGTCCACTCTGTTATCCTCTATCTTTTGACGTGGATTCTTCTGCCTCCTTAAACCTCCAAACTCTAAAATGGAAATTCACGAGTAAATCCAACGACCCTCATTGTCTTGGATCTACGACCCTTTCTCTCCTGAGCTTACGCTTTAAAAAAGCACTCACTGTAACTCTCCTTGATCTTCTTCCAGATCTGACAACTCTCGGGATTTCAAAAATTCTCCATGGAGAATTCCGATCATCCGATTCCTCCTTGACAACTCCTGCGAAATGGAACAGGTATTCATTCACGGAACTTGTCCACCTGCAAAACAACGTTGTTGTGCCTCCTTTCAATACTTCAAGGCACTAACCCTCTTGAGATTCTCTTCGACAACTTCGAAGACTCTATCCTTTATGAGTTTTCTCCACAACTTGAGTCTTCAAGAAGACTCATGCACGAACTCCTTGTGGCAATCCTTCAAATACTCCCAAGTATTGAATTCTTCAACTTTGCACACCCCTGCGACATCAGTCTTTCAATAATTCCCTTAGGTTACAAACTCTGAGACTCTACTCGGCCTATGCACACCTTGCACGGCTCTCGTGCTTAACTTGCACTTCGATGAGAATGAGGACAATTTTATCCCTCCTGAGCTTTCATAGACGAACCCTGACTTCTATCACGCACACCTTGCGGACAATTTCACTGCACTCCTTGCAGGAAAACTCTCACTCAGATAGAGAAACAATTGAAACTCATTCCTTACTCTGCCTCTCTTCAGATTTCAGACATTCAACAAGAAATCATACACACACAACATAAAAGCAAATGTACAACAGAAAGAGTAAAACATCACTAAGAATGACATTCAACATGCATACAAAGAGAATATCACAACACCATAAGTCTAAATCAAAGCTTCATGTATTAATTCAGGACTTCTGTACATGGGTGTTTTCAAAATACAACTCTCTTCTCTCTTCTCTCTCTTGCAATAGTTGAATGTAATAATAATATGTTACAACTATACAATGAGGGTGTCTATAGTCGGTTTTCCCTCTTACTCTCTAAACTGTCTAATCTATCATTTAGTTCTTCCTACTTTCATAAATAGACTTAAATGCCTCTATCTACTTCATATGTGAGGGAGTCGCTCATGATCTGTTTACAACGCTCCATCATAAATGTGAGTACGCCCCTATTTAACTATTTCATTAATTATTTGTGCATTCAAACTTCAAAACATTTCAACATGAAATGCGTTAGTGCTTGTCCAACTGTCTTCCACCTCCGCGTGTGCTTGCTACCCGTGATGCTCCTACATCAGCCTGATACTTGAGCCCCATATGCCTTCCCTGTTGTGAGGCATTGAACTCATTGGGATGACACTCAATGAATTCCTCATATAGATACCTCTCCTGGAACTACTCCTTGAACAGTTCCCATGACATATCTTTAATGACCATGTTCAGTTGTGGCAGGATCATCTTCCACCATAGAAGAGCGTTCCCCTTCAGCTGAAATACCACCATGCAGACCTTCATGTTGGAGGTATAGGCATGAAGTGAAATCATATCACCATATTCTCCAACCATGCCTCGATAGTTGCACCGTCCATGGCATGAAAGAGACTGGGAAATTTGAACTTCTAGAGTTCTCAGTGAACACTACTTGTACCAACTAGGATGCACGACGAACCCTCAAGGGGTGTTGATTCCCTGGCCTCATCTCTATCCAAACAGATAATCAAGGCCTCAACCATCCTCTGAAAGGACCTCATTAACCCAACCACATCCCCCATAGATATATGTTCATGTCCGACGACTTGTTATTCTCCTTAGTGGTTATACTCGTCTGGCATGGATGTTATTAGAGGCATTGCGCCTCCTCCCCTAGCACCATATCATCTGCCTATGTGACATCATCTAACCATGATTAACAACACAAATACAATTCAAATTAATTAGTGACAAATTATAATCAAGTGTTGATACAGAGGAAGGCATAATGATCCCAAGTCGCGGGGTTGAACCCACTCTGATACCATATGCAACGGCCTCGTCGTTGTGATAACAAGGGACGCAGAATAGGTCAATTGTTTTTTTTTTAGTGTTGTGTTAGGAAATTAAAACATCATAATAAGAGTGACATCATCGACACCTCAATAACAAATATTAATGAAACAATAGTAATTCATTAATTATCAAATACGAAACAATTCTGACACATCATCACCATGTACCATGACACACATGTCGATGGATTAACACAACAATTAACAACAACCCCACATCCTTGCATTCTAAAATTAAAAACGATGCACAACAATACAATCTTAAACACTCAATGCATCTCATAAGGACCATCATCATATATCACTAAGGAAACATGAGATAACATAATGAATCGAAAGGATCATAGAGATAAATGCAAGAAACACATAATATACTACTCGTCCAACCTACCCTACAAGGTTAGGACCTCCAGGACACATAAGCAATGCTCAAGCCAATTTCCAATTGATTTTAACCATCTAAGGTCTCAAGGCTGGTGAATGTTCTGAGGAACAAGGAGGTGTCTACATCCCACTAACACAAACAATCCCAACAACTAGATAATCAAGAGCATCAACAACCATCCATTCCATCAGTCCATCAATCCTAATATCATTAACATGGCGCACAAAGAATCATTCACAAAACCCATCATATATCATATCATTTTCAATTTGCGCAAGTAGTCTGAAGTCTACAACAATCATTTGTTAATGATTTAATGGTGCAATAAAAGTTGTCAATCCATCAATGACAACATAAGAGAAGTCGCATGTTAACGACTGTATTTAATTGTTGCATAAGGAAATTTGATCATATACATAAAATCATACATTGCCTAGAGTTGAGGTGAAAGTGTATCATCATTTAATTCATTGCGCAAGGAATCTAAGGTCCTAGGCGCAAGATAAACATATTTTGTTTTTTAAAACCATCATACATATCATAAAATCCATAAGCGCAAGAAATCTAAGATCTAAACCAAATCCAAATACTCAAGAAGTCCAAAGCTAAAATGATCATTTATTACATAACCTTCACTTGCGCAAGAAGTATAAAGATCAATAACTCTCATTTACAACACAAACAAAGAGTGTTGATCCATGATCATTCATAAATTTATTGAAACACATAAAGACGGTTAATCCAACAAAGATAATTTAAAAAGAACACATTAAAAATTAAAGACATCATACCCAATATCACTTTTTAATTATTTAAAAGGGACTTATTAAAAGCTACTAGAATCCCACCTAAATATTCATTAATTAATCCTTAAAGGAACTCATGAAAAGCTAAACGCATCATACCCAATATCCATTATTTAATTATTTTAAAGGAACTCATTAAAAACTACTAGAATCCCACCTAAATATCTATTAAATAATATTTGAAAGGAATTAAAGAGAAACTAACATCATACCCAATATCCATTATTTAATTATTTTAAAGGGACTCATTAAAAACTAAAGGCATCATACCCAATATCCATTTTTTAATTATTTTAAAGGGACTCATTAAAAGCTACGGGAATCCCACCTAAATATTAAATAATATTTTAAATGAACTCATGAAGAGCTAAATGCATCAAAAGTCCGCATAAAGAGAGCCAAGGCGCTAGAAATTAAAGGGGTAACATTGGGTCCATCCAAGAATTTGTTGGTAGTCTAAACGAAGATGCAGAGTTAAGGAGGCCATGGAAAATGCTAAGGCACACACCTGAGCAATAGAAAGAAAGGTGGATGACAGGACGTTTTGGTAGATTCAACAGAGACAAGAGGTCAAATTTGAGGGAGGGGGTATCCTCTATCTGTTCGTTGAGAAGGAACACACAAACTTAGAGAAAAAGGGCGTGAATGCATGCTTACCTTCCGTAACAGGCTATGCTCAAAAGCTCAAGAAAACTTGGATAAAGAAAAGGGGAGGAAGCATTTAGAAACAAGGGAGTCTATGGTGTCTGGCAAGCCCAAACGTGCATGAATACTAAGAGATCGCAGAGGCTCTGGAAGGGATGGAACTTAGCAAAAAAAAATGAGTGAGAGACTAGAGAGGGTTCAGTCACAGCAAGTTGCGCCTGGGATCCAAAAATGTGGCAACAACTCTCCTCAGGACACATAGCCAAGCAACTACGAACCAACAGTACCAACGAGCACAATCTAAGTGGTAGCCAACCAGTGGGAAAAATGTTTGATGGGCGTTGCTCAAATTTGAGCTACCATTTATGATACGGATTTTATGAGTAGGATGAAATGAATACAGATTATTAATAGGTTCTTAACACAAAATAACAAATATATAGTAAAATTGGTTTTCTATTCAATAATGAAATAAGATGAAATTGTAAAATGTAGTGGAAACAAGCTTGCTGGAATGGTGGCGGCTTATCTCTGAGAAGAGATGTGATGGCTGCATGAATTCGCATGAAGACCTTACAATGAGGCTCTAAAGGAATTTTTACAATAAAAAAGAATTCACAAAACCCTAGACATCCAAAAACCTAACCCTAGGAGATGAAGGGCCAAAAGTCATGTGGGTCTCGTTTGGGTAAGTTAGTACATCAACTTCTTGGGGTCGTAACTTTTGCATACGATCTCCGTTTTAGGCGTGTGATAGACCATTGGAAAGGTATCACCAAGGAGATTCATTTTCAGGGCTCAATCATGACTTCAGATATTATTGAATAACTTGATCCCGAAAAACTTTCATTTAGGCCCTCAAAATGGCCCCGAAAGTTAAAACTGCTAAAAATAGTAAATTGCCAAAATTGTTAGAAAACTGTTTTGATCCAGTTGGAAAAGGTGGGTGGCCACCAATATCCATATAGATCAATCCTCCCTCCTTAGGAAGCAATAGTCTCCATTTTTTTGAGGTCCCCCATCAGATGAGAAAATTTATGCTAAATTTGGCCCCCGGTGAGCCACTTGCCTTGGTGCAGGAGTTGCTCTGCTTTGACGACTCAATAAAGATGGATCCTTTGTTATTGAATGCCCTTGATCTGTGTGTCCACAATATGATCATTGGATGCCTGTTGTATGCAGTCAGGGTCGAGCTCTGTTGGTGTCAGTTGTTCTGCTACTTCTAAGGTGTCCAATAATGGTGGGAAATAAGGGCGAAGGAGATCCACGTTGAACACTGGGTGCAGGCCAAGGAAGGGAGGAATGTTGAGCTGAAAATCATTGTCCCCCATGGCCTTGGTGATAGTGTATGGCCCATAATGAAGTGGGTGAATCTTCCTATGGGGTCCTGTAATGCGTTCTTTCTGCAAGTGCAACCAAACTTTGTCGCCCGCCTGAAACTTATGTGGCACCCGTTGTTGATCATGGCGTTGTTTGTACTTGTCATTGGACTTTTGTAGGATATATTGAACATGTTGGAGGATGTGTTGGATCCTCTCAATGAACCATTTGGCTTTGTCATCTTCAATTGGATCAAGAGATGAGTCGATCGAGGTGACCGCAAGGGGAAGTGCAACATCTATGGGAACCAATGGTTGGAATCCCAACCCCACCTAAAAGGGTATATGACCAGTTGAGATATGCAGGGCTCAGTTGTAGCTATGCTGGACATAGGGAAGGCTCTCATCCCATGTGCAAGGGTGCTTTGAATTATACATGTAAAGGATATGAACAATCATTCGATTTACAACCTCGGTTTGGCCATCTATCTGGGGGTGGAAGGTCGTGGATTTGGTGAGCTTGGTGTCCAGTAGTGACTAGAGGCTCGACTAGAATGTGCTGAGAAATCGACTATCCCGATATGAGACAATGGTTTGTGGGATTCTAAAATGTACCCAGACTCGTTCAAAGAAGAGCTTGGCAGTGGCCTCTGCTGTGATGCTCTTCTTGCAGGCAACCATAATCGCCATCTTAGAAAAGTGACCAAAAACTACAAAAACACAGTCATTTCCCCACCTGGTGGATGAGAGGCCCAACATGTAGTCCATTGAGATGGATTCCCATGGCCTAACAGGAGTAGGAAGAGGGGTGTACATGCCCTATTTCTTAGTGGTCGGTTTGGAAATAGCGCAAGCAGTGCAGGACCTGATATACTTGCTAACCTCTTGTCGAAGTTTTGGCCAGTAGAAATGTTTTTGTAGCATCGACACTGCCTTTTCAATGCCGAAGTGTCCTACCACCCGACTGTAGTGGGTTTCCCATATCATCTTTGCTCGCTCACTTGATGAAACATAGATATGGCCTAGACGACACAACAACCCATCCTTAAGATGGAAATTATCAACAATTGCGTTTGCACCCAACATTTGGTAGGTGGTGGTGAAGTCAAGGTATGTCTCATAGAGTTGGGGCCATCCATATGTCTCATATTCGCAAGAGTCTAGCACCATGGTGAGTTCTGCGACTAGCGGTATGCTGAGGCAATCAACGATGTGATTGGTGCTTCCTATTTTATACTTGATTTTGAGGTGGAATTGTTGCAAGTATGTTGACCACTTTTGATGGCGGTCATTCTGGAATTTTCTCTGTGTCTTCATGAACTGCAATGGTTTATGATCAGTGTGGATGACTGTCTCCTTCCCAAGAATGTAATGTCTCCACTAGCGGTAGGCTTGTACAATGGATTACATTTCATTGTCATAAGTAGTGTACTTATGGACAGTATCTAACATTGTCTCACTATGATATGCCATGGGGTGGCCGTGTTGAGTGAGAATGGCACCCACAACATAGTCTGAAGCATTTGTCTCAATTTCAAAGGGATGTTGTAGGTTTGGTAGTGAAAGTACTGGGGCTTAGCAAAAGCGTTGCTTCAAATCATCGAACGCTTATTGTTGGGACTGGCCCCATGCAAATTTTTCATTACCACCACCATTGTTTATTTGGCTGAGGGCCCATGCAATATGGGAGAATCCCAACATGAACCTGCGGTAGAAATTGGCAAGGCCCTTGAAGCTCAGTGAGTGTTGTTGGGCTGGCTAGTCATAGATGACTTGGATCTTGGCTAGATCCACATGTACGCCATATTGATCAATGATGTATCCCAGGTAATGGACCCTCTCCATGTCGAAGGAGCATTTTTCCAAGTTGGCATATAGCTTGTGCTGCTACAGGGTGTGCAGAACCTGTTGAATATGCTGCAAGTGTTCGGCCCAAGTCTTGCTGTAAATTAGAATGTCATCCAGATACACCACTACAAAAGTATTGGTGAATGGTCATAAGATATCGTCCATAATCCTCATGAAAGTGGTTGGAGCATTTGTCAAACCAAAGGGCATGACCAACCATTCAAAAAAGCCTTCCTTTGACTTGAAGGTGGTCTTCCATACATCTGTCTGTTCTATCGGGACCTGGTGGTAGCCAGACTTCAGATCAATCTTACTGAAGTATTTGGCCCCCATGAGTTTATCAAGGAGGTCGTCAATTTGAAGAATTGGGTACCAGTTTCTGATTGTGATTTTATTCAGAGCCCAGTAATCAGTACAGAGTCGTCAGGTTCCATCTTTCTTCTATACCAGCAAGATTGGGCTCCCGCAAGGTGATGAGCTGGGACAGATGTGCCCCTTGTGGAGAAATTCTTGGATATATCGCTTGATCTCCTCATTCTCTAACAAAGAGTAGTGATAGATTGGCCCATTGGGAAGTGGTGCGCCGAGGGTCAGATCGATGGGGTGCTTGACCTGGCAGTGCAGAGGTACCCCTGTAGGTGAGGAGAAGATATCTGAGTATTCTTCCATGACCTTATCTACTTTCTTTTGCTGTGTGGAGAGGTCAATCGTAGATACCCTGGATGTGGCTGTGATATTTCTCTTATTCTAAGAGCGAATCATGAAGAAGACAAACTTCCCCATCTGAGAGATGACCTTCCTGCATTGCTTAGCAGAGATAAAGGAAATAACACTAGGTGGGACTGCCTCGGGTATCCTATACAATTTCCTATTCAAAGTAATAATAACACTATGAGGCCTAGACTCATATACAACATGATATTTCCATAAATAAGGTTGGCCCAAAAGAACATCAAAAATTTTGAGAGGAGCAACATCACATAATACCTCATCTTTGAAGGGCTTGATGTCGTATGATAGTTGGCACTATTGGTTGACGCGGAGATCACTTCCTTGGCGGAGCCATCCAATGGTGTAGGGTTGTGGGTGTGACGTTGTTGGCAGGGCAAGCTGCTTGACGAAATCTGCTGAGATAAGGTTCTTATGGCTACCGCTATCAATGATGAAGTGCAAAGGGGTGCCTTTTACCCACATCTGTGAATGGAAGAGGTGCTCTCCTTCTTCTGGCTCATCTGGTTCACTAGGGTGGATCTTGGTGGTAACAACAGTGGCATTGGGTTCCACGTTAATGATCTATCTTCCCCTTTCTGGTTGTGGCTCAGAGTCAGAATCCACATATGATTCGAAGGCTTTCACTTCGACCACCAATGACTGCTTTGAGAAAAATTCAATAGTGTTATGACAAGGGCTCTTATGGAAGTCGCACCACTTCTAGGTATCTTTCTTTGTCTTTTCAATGTCCTTCTTTGCTTGCAGCTTGGACTAGTTGTCCTGATACTTCCCATCTTTTCTCTGTCCTTTTTTCTATGGTTTGGGGCCGCCCTTTCCTAGCTTTTGTTGTGAGGGGTTCCTAGGCCCAAATTGTCATGTCTTTTGTTTGAGCTTCTGCTTGATTTTGATGGCATATCGGTAGGTCGCACCCAAGGATGAGATGTCTAGATTTTCCATTTTGGTATGGATGTATCTATGTAGAGCACCATGATACTTGAGAATCAGATGTCGTTCTGAATCTTTGATACCCATCTTGGTGTGCAAGGTATGGAATATATTTTTGAAATCGAGCACTGCTTGGTCTCTTTCTTTCCACAGTGTGGTCCATTTGGTATACAATTCATCATAACTTCTGATGGGGTAGTATTGTTCCTTAATAACATCCTTGAAGGATTCCCAGGTGGTCGTGACTAAAACTAATGAGGTTTCCTCTGTTTCCTTTTGCTCACAAAAAGTTTCCCACCAATCTTTGACATGGGGAACGGCTTTGAAGAGTGCAAAAGCAATCGTTTCTCTATTCGAAAAGTTATGGATAGAAAAATACCCTTCTAGTAGATTCAACCACTTGTATACATCATTTGCATCTATCTAACCTTCAAATATAGGAATATCGAAGTTTATTTGTACCTTGAAGGGGGTGGTGCCTCCGTTCGAAGAAGATGTGTTTTCTGTTGGTAGTCACCGAAGGATTTGCGCAAAACTGTCCATCTCGTTCCTCTGTTGCATGAGGAATTCCTCAATCAACAGTTTTAAAGGATCTCTTGTCCTATCATATTTATTTTCTCCTACCATGAGAGGTCGCTTGGGCATGCGAGAGCTTCTGTCCTCAAGAGAAACAAGCTCGAGACCCAACTCTTTTTACTCCGACCTCGTTGGGGACATGCATCAAGACGACAAGGAGCAGACCACTCTGATACCACTGATCTAGATTTTATGAGAAGAATGAAATGAATACAAATTATTAATAGGTTCTTAACACAAAATAACAAAGATATAGTAAAACCGGTTTTCTATTCAATAATGAAATAAGCTAAAACTGTAAAATGCAGCGGAAGCAAGCTTGCTGGAATGGTGGCGGCTTATCTCTGAGAAGAGATGTGATGGCTACACACATTCATAAGAAGACCTTACAATGAGGCTTTGAATGTCTTTTTACAATAAACAAGAATTCCAAAAACCCTATACATCCAAAAAACTAACCCTAGGAGATGAAGCACCAAAAGTCATGTGGGCCCCGTTTGGGTAAGTTAGTACATCAACTTCCTGGGGTCGTAAATTTTGCATACGATCTTTGTTTTAGGCATGTGATATCTCATTGGAAAGGTATCATCGAGGAGATTCATTTTCGGGGCTCAATCATGACTTTGGCTATCATTGAGGAACTTGATCCCGAAAAACCTTCATTTAGGCCCTCAAAATGGCCCCAAAAGCTAAAACTGCTAAAAATAGTAAATTGCCAGAATTGTCAGAAAACTGTTTTGAGCTAGTTGGAAAAGGTGGGTGGCCATTGATATCCATCTGGATAAATTTAAGTGGGTATTGCACAAAGCAATACTAAATGGAAAAAAAGGTAAAAGGGATTGAATAGAGTAGGTTGGTAATGGACAGGACATGGTTGTCTCTATGGCAGGTGCAAGTTTTGATAACAATAAAACTCGAGCGAGAACATTACGATAACAATAGTCAAGAAAGGTACATGCATAATTATATCATTTGGAGGAGAGACAACATGTCTGGCATAACCAATATCTGTAGTTACATATAAATGCATTAAATAATATAAATGTAGGAGACAAGAACATAGGACAGATTTGATCTACAGTATGAAGATGGTGCATATGAATATTCAAAGTACAATGAGGACAAAATCAACTACTATGTACATAAATTATTATCACCCAGGAATATTTTCCAATGACATGCAACTTACAAAGTATAGAAGCATTACAACACCAAGGAGAACTCATGCATATAATAAAACTTACAATGTGCAGTATTTACCCGACCATAATTGAGATGAAACACAAATCTATCACTAAAGAAATAGTCGTCCCATCTGTATATGCATACATAATAGTTTCCTTTCATCTATAATATTACAATGATAAACTCAAATTTATGATGAAAAATCTAATAAATCACCCTAACAAGACATAAAACCATAACCATACAACCATAAAACTAAATTTTAATACAAATAACATCTTAAATAGAAATATTGTAACCAATGTTGGCTTGTTTATGTGTTTGGCGGTTGGTGATCCTCCGCACTCCTACTTTCTAATCACGGAGACCTTACCAATACCTCCCAGCCAACGCTAGGGGTACAAGTCTTCCCCTGAGCCCCTTGAACTACAAAGGGGCCACACACACAAACTAGAGAAAAGCTAGCTCCCAGATCGCCTTGCAAGGTTGAGATACCACTCTCTATTCGAGTTGGGTATCCCAACTCCCACAAGAAAAACCAGTCAATAAAAGTTTTATATCATAAACTTACGCATACCAGTCGTGATCCATTCCCCTTCTCTTCCATTTATTTTATAGAGTTCTCTTAGTGTCCATTTTTCCAAAATGCATGTTAAATTATTTTTATTAAACTTTTATTAGGAAATATTATACCCCATCCACTTGTCAGCCAATCCCTTAGTTCCACAATAAAATCATTTAATTAATTAAATTAAATTGTCAATTTCCCCCACCCACCTAAAAGTTTAATGACTGACACATTTCTTAAAGCTTAGTTGAGTTCTAATTAGGAAAGTTCTCTAGACTAGATTCCCTTATATGTTCCACATTCCTTTTGCATTTAATTTCCCCCTTTTTGTCTAAGTTCCAAATTACCATGTCTTTGCACATATTAGTATTTAGTTTTTAGATAATTTACTTCTCCTTTAAATTCTAAATTTGACTTTTCTTCATCCCCCCCTTTATTAATTTCTTAATTAATTTTTTGTCCTCGTATTCTAAGTTATAACTAGGCTTAGCAATTTTTAAGGGAAAAATTTATAATTAACAAATTTTAATCAAACATAATTATTTTAAGGCTAACCATGTCAAGGTAAGATATTGATTTCTAGGCACCTAGGTTCATTGACTCACCTGTGTTTAAAAATCACGATGTGCTCTTCAGGATGCACTACGTGCTCCAAGGTGCCACTCTCCTTTATTCATGTTTCATTTATGTGACGTGTCGTTCAAGATGCACTGCGTGCTCCAAGGGTGCCACTCACCTTTTGACTGATTTTGGTAGATGTCCAACCCTTGGAGTCAATATGTTGGGTATGTGTTATATTCCTTGCACGAGTTTCTTTAGATGGTTTTTCGGCACATGGTTTCTTTGCCGATGGTTTTCTATTTCTGGTTAAGGAATTAGGGTTTTTGACTAATCCAGGTCATTGGGTTAGGGTTTTGTATGTCGCTAGCTCCTATATGTATTTTGTATTGTAAACATTGTAACACAATGAATGAATATAATATATCTTGGTTTTCCTGGTTTGGGTTTCCAGGGGAAAAATCTTTGTGTAATGTTTTTATTTGCCATTGTATCTTTTCTGTTCTTTTCTGAATATCTATTTACAATAGACATTGTACAAGGTTAGAATTTACACAATACTCCCTTAGGCGATCTTGTGGGATACTAAGGACCTATAAGGAATAGGGACCATTCATTATTGCCTGCCCCTTAGAATCTTCGTGAGCGATTTTCTCAGTCTTCCCTCACAACATTGTGGATCTCTCGAGCTAGGTAATCGTTAACCGATAGTTCGAGCCACAATGAGAGTGCTAGTAGGATGTGGCAGGGTTGTTTCCACACCTCTCCCTCAATATCTTTGGTTGTCGTGCATGACCCTTTTATTACAAATGTGACTTTGATTAGTAAGCAATTGTGAGCCTGCATCCATCAAAGAAACATGTCAGCGATCCATAAACAAAATCATAATATACCCAGTCATATGTCACATATGCAATAACAAAAATACTCAAACCATATACAATCCACTCTCTGACTTGTCCTGGAGTCCAACAAGGTCCATCAATGGCATCGACATCCCCATTCTGTCAAGTGTCATGCATACTTAAGAGAAATCCATAAATAACACATGTTAATACATATATAATCAAATAACATATCATCATATCAAACATCATCATCATAATTTCATAAGAAAAATAGACAATCATATAATGAACCAGATCACTTGCATGCAAGTTTCCTCAAAGAATAAGTCAAATCGTGGGTGCGCAAGAGAGGGATGTTACATTTATACTAATTCTATCTTCTAAGGAAATTTCTAGAGGAAGATCTCTCTAGAAGGGGAAGCTTCTATTAGGTATTCTTACATTGACTTATTCTCCTTTATTTATTAGGGCTTATTAACTAATTTCAGCCTTTATTAAAAATAAAACATTGAATACTAACTAATGACCAATGAAGATGGGTTAGGATCAGATCCTAACATGATCCATTTTTATTATGTGTAATCTACTTAATGAATAGAAGGGTACTAAAACCCTGTGATTTTGTTTCACACATTTATGTTTTTTCCTCTATCTTTGGCTTTATCAAAAACCACTCTCATACTACTTTATATCAAAGACTTGTAAAATTTTTAACTTCATAATTATAGATAACAAATAAGAATTGAACTTCATGTAATAAAATATCCAACAAAACTGCAAATCTTACTATATACACACAAAGTGAGCATTGTTATAGAGGAATTCACCAACATAAAAGAAGAGGAAGCTCGAGTCGCATAAAATACGAAAACAAATGGCTAATACTACACTTTCAATTGCATGCTCGGAAATATCTCCAAGATAACCCACCAAGTGGTATCAGAGTGCCACTTTCCTAAAATGAGTACTATTGAATGTGAGAGGAATTTATCTATAAAATGTAGTATCTAATGTTATTTTATTCCGGTAGAGCTATTTCATCATATCTTACTATTTTTTTATATGAATGCAAATGGAATTTTGAAAAAAAATTCAAATTAAATATTAATGCCCAACTAGTTTGAGATGTTTCCACATTGAGCAGATGACTAGCATACAACACCAATCTATACTGAAATCATGTGTCCAAGATATCATAAATTAGAATAAAACATAAATGAAAAATTATATATTTCCTTAAACCATCACTGACCATTGCAACAATGGTATAAGAAAATTATTGTATATATTTCATTAAACCATCACTAATCATTGCAACAATGGGATAAGAAATATATTGAGTATTTTATTCTGATGTGGATCAAACAACGTATTTGCAAATCACAATAGCATATTCAGTTTTAATAATGAGCATGCATTGTGTAATGGAAGAAAAGCGTAAAATTGTTGAAAAAGTTTGAAGAAAGAAAGAAGCAACAAAAGGAGAAGGAACAAGGTAAAATTGACAGGTTTATTTTATTTACTTTTTATTTCAATAATATCCACTACTAACATAGATAAAAAAAAATCATTCATTTTTTTTTACAGTAGTTCAAAGACAAGTTGGCTTTTTATTTCAAGAATATCAATAATTTCTAATATTAATTTTACTAAAATTAATATTAATAAAACTGAAAACTAACCAGACCAAAATTTGACTAAAAATACCATTCACCAAACTGAAATTTCACCATAAATAATATGGATCAAACTGAAAATGTATTGGCACATAAAAGTTAGACATGATGCTAGTATAACCAGCAAGAGTAAACCTCACTTACTAGTGTCCTATAATAGCCATTGTCAATTACCAGTCTATTTTAATATCACAATCCACATTCAAATAGTTATTGGCATATCAAGCTTATACATGATGTTAGTATAACCAAAAAGAGTAAACCTCACTTACTAGTGTCCAATAATAGACATTGTCAGTTACTAGTGCATTTTAATATCACAATCCACAATCAAATTTTTATTGGTGTATATAATTATTGCAATTTGATAATGTAGCATTCTGAAACTAATGGTTAGAAATGGAAGATAAATTCACATATGAAAATATTGGTTATAAATAAAAGATAAATTCACATATCTATTTGGGTAGCTTTCCTTCATCATGAGATCTCTTTAGATTCACCCCTTTTTTCTGTAAACCATTTTTTTGTGTACCTTCCTGATCCTTGAGAAAGAGCATGAAGGTACCTACTTTTATCAAGGAGTGGGAAGGTACCTACTTTTATCTTTAATTTATTTGGATAATAAATGTTTGTCACTAGAATTATAAATCAATCCAATAACTAAATCATAAAACTTTTATTTACAGCAACATTTTACATACTCATAATAGAAACAAGAGGATATAGAACATTTTGTATTAATACTTTTTTTTAGATTTGTGTACACATAAATCCTTTCTATCACTGTAGTCTAAACATTCTACCTTTTTAATATTTTCTCGGTATACTTTCAGTTTAATTTTCTCGAAATCCAGTGAGAACTTGTTGGATCTTCAAATTTGAGCGGTTAAGTCTATATATTCCCTCCCACCTTTACTGCCCTCAAACTCATATTGAGAACGATTATTAAAATAATATATACATAAATTGAAAGGAAAAGTACATTGAATAATTCTCAGTGGGGTCAACAATAGAGGTTCAAACCTAATATGGTGGAAAGATTTCAATTTCCAAGAAGCAATCTTGGAAAATCTTGGTTGGTGCAACAAGCTAATAAGAGAAAAGATAAATTAATGAGATGGTTAAGGCATTCTCATTGGACATGAATGGACTGAGTACCAGGGAAGTAACCATCAAATAGGTTTTAGCCTTACATCTGAAGAAACATTACATGAAAGAGTGTCAAATATTTGCAACACATAGGGAAGAAACACCTAAAGATAAGGTGCCAAATTGAATATTAAGTAGTCCTAAAAGAGTTTGAAGATGTATTTAAAGAAATAACAGGATTTACACCCAAGAAAGATATTGATTTCTCCATCAATATGATGCCTAGAGAAGCTCCATTATGCAAGACACCTTATAGGATGAGTACACCAGAACTGAAGGAGTTGCAAATGCAGCTGGAAGAGCTTCTGAAGAAGGGGTATATACTCCCTAGTCTGCCACCTTGGGGTGCCCTAATATTGTTTGTGAAGAAAAAGGATGGAACATTGATACTTTGCATTGACTTCAAGAATCTGAAAAAGGTAACTTTGAAGAACAAGCATCATTTTCCAAGCCTCATAGATGACCTCTTTGATCACCTAAAAGATGCAAAAATATTCTCCAAGATTGATCTCAGGTCAGGCTATCATTAGGTAAGAATTAAAGCAGAATACTTCAACGCGACTACCTTCAGAAGAAGTTATGGCCATTATGAGTTCACAGTGGTGCCATTTGGGTTTTCAAATGCACCAGTTGTCTTCATGTGTTTATTGAATGGTATTTTCAAGGATTACTTAGATAAGTTTATCATTGTCTTTTTGGATGACATTCTTATATATTCTAAGTCTGAGAAAGAGCATGAGAAAAACTCGAGGATGGTATCACATGTATTGAGGGATCATCATTTGTATGCCAAATTGAGAAAGTGCTCATTCTACAAGAAGAAAATTCATTATTTGGGCCATATCATTTCATAGGAAGGGATAACAGTAAATGCATAAAAGATAAGGGCCATTGAAGGATGACCAACACCAAGGAATGTCTTGTAGGTGAGATAATTCATTTGACTTGTACGTTAATATAAGAGATTTATTGAATGATTCCAAAATATTGCACACCCAATCACTTCCTTGCAGAAGAAGGGTCTGAAGCTTCAATGGACAGTTGATTGTGAAATAAGTTTCCAACACTTGAAGCATTTCTTGACAATCGCTCAAATATTAAGAATTGTTGATCCAAGTGAAGACTTCATTGTATGCATTGATGCATGTAAAGAGGGACTTGGGGGATTTCTTATTCAGAATGGACATGTGGTATGTTATGAATTAAGGAAATTAAAGAAACATGAAATAAACTATTCTACTCATGATTTGGAATTGGAAGCCATAGTACACTCTTTCAAGATGTGGAGGAACTACCTCATGGGAAAAATATTTGAGTTGAGGATAGACCAAAGTGGTTTGAAATATTTATTTAGAAAACCGACTCTAAATTCCAGGCAAAGCAGGTGATTGGAATTCATTAGCGAGTATGAATTTGATATAAAGCATATCAAGGGTAAAGAGAAAAAACTAGTGGATGCACTCAACAGAAGAGTGCATGCGACATATGTTACAACCATTGGAATGTATAGATCATATTTGAAAGACAAAATTTTAGGGGCTGCAAAATGAGACCTACAGGATATGGAAATAAAGACAAAATTACAACCAGATAATTTACAAAAGAAAATTGAAGACTATAATTTAGAAAATGATGAAGTTCTCATGTACAGGGGAAAAATTTATGTGCCAAATTCCGAGGAATTAAAAAATATAATATTGGGAGAAATGCATAATGTGCCTTATGTTGGGAACCCATGTTACCAGAAAAATATTGCAGCTGTCGAGAGACAATATTATTGGTCAGGCATGGAGAAATGAGTTGTTAATTTTATTGCCAGGTGTATGGAATACCAAAAGGTCAAGGCAAGGCATATACACATAGTTGGTTTTCTACAACCATTTCCCATTCTTGAGTGGAAATGGGAAGTGGTAAAAATTGATTTCATCAACAAACTTCGCAGAAAAAAAAAAGTTGCATGATTCTATCATGGTAGTAGTGGATAAGCTTACTAAAGTTGCCCATTTTATTCTAGTAAATCTCACACACAAGGTATCCAACATTGCTAATGTTTATATGGGAGACATTAGTCGGCTACATGGTATACCAAGGACAATTGTGTTTGAAAGAGATCCAAAATTTATATCAAATTTTTGGAAAGGATTTCAGACCAATCTAAACTTTAGCACAACCTATCATCCAAAGTTAGGTCACTGATAGGACATTGTGGTAGAAGAGTAAATGCGTTGGGTAAGAGTGAAAATTCAATAGATATAAGAGGTTGAATTTTAGGGAGGGGGTATTCTCCATCTATTCGTTGATAAGGCACATAAAAATTGAGAGAAAATGAGGGTTAACGAATGTCTTCCATCCGCAACAGGCTAGGCTCAAAAGATCAATAAAACTTGGACAAAGAAAAGGGGAGGAAGAACTGAGCAACAAGGGAGTCTGTGGTGTCTAGCAAGCCCAAACGTGTAGGAAGAATCAAAGATCATAGAGGCTCTCGAAGGGATGGGACTCAACAAAAAAATGAGTGAGAGACTGGCGAGGGTTCAGTCACAACAATTTGTGCCTGGGATCCAAAAACATGGAAAAAAAATTCTTCAGGATGCATAAGAAAGAAACTACGAACCAATAGTACCAACGAGCACAATCTAAGTGGTATCCAACCAGTGGGGAAAATGTTTGATGGGCATTGCTCAAATTTGAAGTATCATTTAAGTGGGTATTTCCCTCGCAGAAAGAAATACTAAATGGCAGAAAAGGGAAAAGGGATTGAATAGAGTAGGTTGGTAGTGGAGAAGACATGGTTGTGGCTATGGAAGGTGCAAGTTTTGATAACAATAAAATTCGAGCGAGAACATTATGGTAACAACAATCAAGAGAGGTACATGCATAATTATATCATTTGAAGGAGATACAACATTTCTAGAAGAACCAATGTATGTAGTTACATATAAATGTATTAAATAATCTAAATGTAGGAGACAAACACATGGGACATATTTGATCTACAGTATGAAGATTTCATTGTATGAATATTCAAAGGACAACGAGGACACAATCAACTACTATGTACATAAATTATTATCACCCAGGAATATTGTCCAATGCCATACAACTTACAAAGTACAGAAGCATTACAACACCAAGGAGAACTTGTGCATATAGTAAAACTTACAATGTGTAGTATTTACACGACCATAATTGAGATGAAACACAAATCTATCACTAAATAAATAGTCATCCAATGTGTATATGCATACATAATAGTTTCGCTTCATCTATCAGATTACAATGATAAACTAAAACTTATGATGAAAAATCTAATAAATCACCCTAAGAAGACATATGCAAAGAAAACTCAACGCAATGAAGTTTTCATCCAAAAACCATAACCATACAAGTATAAAACTAAATTTTAATACAAATAACATCTTAAATAGGAATATTGTAACCAATGTTAGCTTGTTGATGTGTTTGACGGCTGGTGATACTCCTCACTCCTTCTTGCAAATCGTTGAGACCTCACCGGTACCTCCTAGCCAATGCTAGGGTTACTCTTCTTCCCATTGATCCCCCTGAGCTACAAAGGGGCCATGCACACAAACTAGAGAAAAAATAGCTCCTAGATCACCTTAGAAGGTCGAGCTACCACTCTCTATTTGAGTTGGTTATCCGAACTCCCACAAAAAAAATCAGTCAATAAAAATCCGACAGCATAACCTTAGGCATACAAGTCGTGATCCATTCCCCTTCTCTTCCATTTATTTTATAGATTTCTCTTTGTGTCCCTTTTTCCAAAATGCACGTTAAATTAGTTTTATTAAATTTTTATTAGGAAGTATTATACCCCATCCACTTGTCACCCAATCCCTTAGTTGCATCATAAATTCTTTTAATTAATTAAATTAAATTTCCAATTTCCCTCACCCACCTAAAAGTGTTCCAAAAAATGATCCTTGTTGTCCCTTTATTCCCTCAATTTCCTTTAATGACTGATGCATTTCTTAAAGATTAGTTGAGTTCTAATTAGGAAAGTTCTCTCGACTAGATTCCCTTATATGTTCCACATTCCTTTTGCATTTAATTTCCCCCTTTTTGTCTAAGTTCCAAATTAGCATGGCTTTGCACATATTAGTAATTGATTTTTAGATAATTTATTTCTCTTTTAAATTCTAAATTTGTTTTTTCTTCATCCCCCCCTTTATTAATTGCTTAATAAATTTTTTTTCCTCATATCCTAACTTATAAATAGGCTTTAATTTCAACTAGGCTTAACTCACCTGTGTTTAAAAATCACGACGTACCATTCAGGACGCACTACGTGCTCCAAGGGTGCCACTCTCCTTTATTCATGTTTCATTTATGTGACGTTCCCTTCATGATGCACTACATTTTGCAAGGGTGACACTCACCTTTCAATTGATTTCGGTAGACATCCAACCCTTGGAGTCAATACTCCCTCAGGCGACCTTGTGGGAGACTAATTCCCTCTAAGGAATAAGGACCATTCCTTATTTCATGCCCCTTATAATCTTTGTGAGAGACTGTCTCAATCTTCCCTCATGACATTGTGGATCTCTCAAATTAGGTAATCATTAACCTATAGTTCGAGCCAGAACATGAGTGCTAGTAGGATGTTGCAGGGATGCTGCCACACCTCAAACTCAATACCTCTAGTTGTCGTGCATGACCCCTTTACTCCAAATGTGAGTCAAATTAGTAAGAAATAATCAACATTCATCAATCAACGAAACATGCCAGCGATCCATAAACAACATCACAATATACATAGTCATATGTCACATATACAATAACAAAAAAAATCAAACCATATATAGTCCACTCCTTGACTCGATCCAGAGTCCAAGGAGGTCCATCGATGCCATCAATAAAACATGGTGATACATATATAAACAAATAACATATCATCATATCCAACATCATCATCATAATTCATAATTAAAACATAAAATCATATAATGAATTGCATCAATTGAATGCAAGTGTCCTCAAAGAATAAGTCAAATCGTGGGTGTGCAAGAGCGGGATGTTACATTTATACTAATTCTATCTTCTAAGGAATGTTCTAGAGGAAAATATCTCTAGAAGGAGAAGCTTCTATTAGGTCTTCTTACATTGACTTATTCTCATTTATTTAATAGGGATTTTTAACTAATTTCATCCTTTATTACAAATAAAACATTTAATACTAACTAATGACCAACGAAGATGGGTTAGGATCGGAGCCTAACATGATACATTTGTATTTTGTGTAATGTACTTAATGAATAGAAGGTTACTAAAACCCTATGATTTGTTTTCACACATTTATGTTTTTTCCTCTATCTCTGACTTTATCAAAAACTACTCTTGTACTACTTTAGATCAAAGACTTGTAAATTTATTATATTCATAATTATAGAGAAAAAATAAGAATCAAACTTCATGCAATAAAATAGCCAACAACATTGTAAATCTTACTCTATACACCCAAAGTGAGCACTATTATAGAGGAATTCACCAACATAAAAGAAGAGGAAGCTCGAGCCACATAAAATGTGAAAACAGATGGCTAATACTACACTTTCAATTTCATGCTTGGAAATATCTCCAAGATAACCCACCAAGTGGTATGAGAGTGCCATTTTCCTAAAAAGGGTATTATTGAATGTGAGAGGCATTTATCTATAAAAATTAGTATCGAATGCTATTTTATTCTGGTAGAGCTATTTCATCATATCTTACTGTTTTTTTATATGAATACAAATGGAATTTTGAAAAAAAATTCAAATTTAATATTGATGACCAAATAGTTTGAGATGTTTCCACATTGAGCAGATGACTAGCATACAACACCAATATATACTGAAATCGTGTATCCAAGATATCATAAATTACAATAAAACATAAATGAAAAATTATATATTTCCATAAACCATAACTGACCATTGAAACAATGGTATAAGAAAATTATTGTATATATTTCATTAAACCATCATCGAGAATTGAAACAATGGGATAAGAAATATATTGAGTATTTTATTCCGATGTGGATCCGACAACATATTTGCAAATCACAATAGCATATTCAGTTTTAATAATGAGCATGCAATGTGTAATGGAATAAAAGGGTAAAATAGTTGAAAACGTTTGAAGAAAGAAAGAAGCAACAAAAGGATAAGGAACAAGGTTAAATTGACAAGTTTATTTTATTTTCCTTTTATTTCAAGAATATCCACTACTAACATAGATAAAAAAAAATCCTTCATTATTTTTTATAGTAGTTCAAAAACAAGTTGGCTTTTTTATTTCAAGAATATCAACTGTCAACATAGATAAAAAAAAAAACCCTTAATCTTCTTTTTTTCAAAGACAAGTTGGCCTAGACCAGTGGAACTTGGAGACTTGGATAAGTGTTGGGATATTACTTTAGCTAGAGAATTTTTCATTTCCAATATTAAATTTACTAAAATTAATATGAACAAAACTGGAAATTAACGAGACCAAAATTTGACTAAAAATACCATTCACCAAACTGAAATTTCACGTAAAATAATATGGATCAAACTGCAAATGTATTGGCACATAAAGGTTAGACATGATGTTAGTATAATCATCAAGAGTAAAGCTCACTTACTAGTGTCCAATAATAGCCATTGTCAGTTACCAGACTATTTTAATATCAAAATCCACAATCAAATAGTTATTGGCACATCAAGGTTATAAATGATGTTAGCATAACCAACAAGAGCAAACCTCACGTACTAGTGTCCAATAATAGCCATTGTCACTTACCAACCTATTTTAATATCACAATCCACAATCAAATAGTTATTGGTGTATATATTTATTGTAATTTGATAATGTAGCATTCTGAAAATAATGGTTAGAAATAAAATATAAATTCACATATGAAAATATTGGTTAGAAATAAAATATAAATTCGCATATCTATTATGGTAGCTTTCCTTCATCATGAGCTCTCTTCAACTTCACCCATTTTTTCCGTAAACCATTTTTTTGCATACCTTCCTGATCCTTGAGAAAGAGCATGAAGGTACCTGCTTTTATCAAGGAGTAGGAATGTACCTAATTTTGTATTTAATTTATTTGGATAATAAATATTTGTAACTAAAATTATAAATCAATCCAATAACTAAATCATAAAAATTTGATTTACAACAACATTTTACATACTCATAATAGCAACATGAGGATGTAGAACATTTTGTATTAAGACTTTTTTTTTAGATTTATGTACACAAGATTCCTTTCTATCAATGTAGTCTAAAAATTCTACCTTTTTACTCTTTTCTTGGTATATTTTCAGTTTAATTTTCTTGAAATCTAGTGAGAAATTGTTGGACCTGCAAATTTGAGCGGCTAAGTCTATATATTCCCTCCCACCTTCACTCCCCTCAAACTCATATTTAGAAAAATTATTAAAATAATATATAGATAGATTGAAAGGAAAAATACAATCAATAATTCTAAGTGGGGTCAACAATAGAGGTTCAAACCTAATATGGTGGAAAGATTTCAGTTTCCAAGAAGCAAGCTTGGAGAATCTTGGTTGGTGCAACTGGATACATGAGCTAAAAGAAAAATTAATGAGATGGTTAAGGCATTCCCATTGGACATGATTGGACTAAGCACCAGGAAAGTAACCATCAAATAGGTTTTAGCCTTGCATATGAAGAAACATTACATGAAAGAGTGTTGAATATTTGCAGCACATAGGGAAGAAACACCTAAAGATAAGGTGCAAAATATGGAAGATTAAGTAGTCCTAAAAGAGTTTGAAGATGTATTTAAATAAATAACAGGATTTCCACCAAAGAGAGATATTGATTTCTCCATCAATCCGATGCCTGGTGAACATCCATTGTCCAAGACCGCTTAAAGGATGAGGACACCGAAACTAAAGGATTTGGAAATGCATCTGGAAGAGTTTATGAAAAAGGGGTATATATTCCTTATTCTGCCACTTTGGGGTGCCCAAATATTGTTTGTGAAGAAAAATGATGGAACATTGAGACTTTTCATTGACTTCAATAATTTGAACAAGGTAACTGTGAAGAAAAAGTATCATTTTCCAAGGATAGATGACCTCTTTGATCACCTGAAAGATGCAAAAATATTCTCCAAGATTGATCTCAGGTCAGTCTATCATTAGGTAAGAATTAAAGAAGAATACATCAATGAAACAACCTTCAGAACAAGTTATGGCCATTGTGAGTTCACAGTGGTTCCATTTGGGTTATCAAATGCACAAGTCGTCTTCATGTGTTTATTGAATGGTATTTTCAGGGATTACCTAGATAAGTTTGTCATTGTCTTCTTGGATGACATTATTATATATTCTAAGTTTGAGAAAGAGCATGAGAAAAAATTAAGGATGGTATTACGGGTATTGAGGGATCATCATTTGTATGCCAAATTAAGAAAGTGCTCATTCTACGAGAAGCAAATTTATTATTTGGGCCATATCATTTCATAAGAAGGGATAGCAGTAAATCCATAAAAGATAAGGGTCATTGAAGGATGACCAACACCAAGGAATGTCTTTAAGGTGATATAATTCATTGGCCTTGTAGGTTAATATAGGATATTAATTGAAGTATTCTAAAATATTGCACACCCAATCACTTCCTTGCAGAAGAAGGGTGTGAAGTTTCAGTGGAAATCTGATTGCCAAATAAGTTTCCAGCACTTGAATAATTTATTGACAATTTCTCTAATATTAAGAATTGTCGATCCAAGTGAAGACTTCAATATATGAATTGATGCATGTAAATAGGGACTTGGGTGATTTCTTAGTCAGAATGGACATGTGGTATGTTATGAATTAAGGAAATTAAAGAAACATGAAAAACAATATGCTACTCATGATTTGGAATTGAAAGCCATAGTTCACTCCTTGAAGATGTGGAGGAACTAACTCATGGGAAAAATATGAGTTGAAGACAGACCAGAGTGGTTTGAAATATTTATTCAGAAAACGAACTCTAAATTCTAGGCAAAGCAGGTGGCTGGAATTCAGTAGCAAGTATGAATTTGATATAAAGCATATCAACGATAAAGAGAAAAAAGTAGTGGATGCACTCAACAGAAGAGTGCATGAGATGTATTTTGCAACCATTAGGATGTAAATATCAGACTTGAAAGACACAATTTTAGGGGCTGCAAAATTAGACCTACAATATATGGAAATAAAGACAAAATTACAACAAGATAATTTACAACAGAAAATTGAAGACTATAGTTTAGAAAATGATGAAATTCTCATGTACAGGGGAAATATTTATGTGCCAAATTCTCAGTAATTGAAAAATATGATATTGGGATAAATGCATAATGTGACTTATGTTGGGAACCCAGGTTACTAGAAAAATATTGCAACTGTCGAGAGCCAATATTATTGGTCAGGAAGGAAGAAATGAGTTGTTGATTTTATTGCTAGGTGTATGGAATGTTGAAAGGTCAAGGCTAAGCATAGATGCCCAATTGGTTTTCTACAACCATTTCCCATTCCTAAGTGGAAATGGGAAGTGGTAAAAATGGATTTCATCACCAAACTTCGCAGGAAAAAAAAAAAAAAAAGGTAGCATGATTCTATCATGGTGGTGGTGGATAAGCTTACTAAAGTTGCCTGTTTTATTCTAGTAAAGCTCACTCACAAGATTTCCAACATTGCTAATATTTATATGAGAGAAATTAGTCGACTACATGGTATACCCATGTCAATTGTGTTTGAAAGAGATCCAAAATTTATATCAAATTTTTGGAAAGGATTTCAGACCAATCTAAAATTTAGCACAACCTATCATCAAGAGTCAGGTGTCTGACAGGACATTGTTGTACAAGATTAAATGCGTTGGGTAAGAGTGCAGATTCAATAGAGACAAGAGTTCAAATTTCAGGGTGGGGGTATCATCCATCTGTTCATTGAGAAGGCACACACAAACTTAGAGAAAAAGGGGGCAAATGCATGTCTGCCCTTCGCAATAGGCTAGGCTCGAAAGCTCAAGAAAACATGGATAAATAAAAGGGGAGGAAGCACTGCGAAAAAAAGGAGTGTGTGGTGTCTATCAATATGAAACATCCAGGAAGACTCAGATATCGCAGAGGCTATGGAAGGGATGGAACTCAGCAAAAAAAACAAGTGAGAGACTGGCAAGAGTTCAATCGCAACAAGTTGCGCCTGGGATCCAAAAACGTGGAAACAACTCTCCTCATGATGCATAACCAAGAAACTACGAACCAATAGTACCAACGAGCACAATCTAAGTGGTAGCCAACCAGTGGGAAAAATGTTTGATGGGCGTTGCTCAAATCTGAGCTACCATTTAAGTGGGTATTGCCCTTGCACAAAGAAATACTAAATGGAAGAAAAGGGAAATCGGGTTGAATAGAGTAGGTTGGTAGTGGAGAAGACATGGTTGTGGCTATGGCAGGTGCAAGCTTTGATAAGAATAAAAATCGAGCGAGAACATTACGGTAACAACAATCAAGAGAGGCACATGCATACTTATATCATTTGAAGGAGAGACAACATGTCTAGAAATACCAATGTCTATAGTTACATATAAATGTACTAAATAATATAAATGCAGGAGACAAGCACATGGGACATAATTTATCTACAATATGAAGATGGCATCATATGAATATTCAAAGGACAATGAGGAAAAAATCAACTACTATGTACAGTAATTATTATCACCTAGGAATATTGTCCAATGCCATACAACTTAGAAAGTGTAGAATCATTACAACACCAAGGAGAACTTGTGCATACAATAAAACTTACAATTTGCAGTATTTAGACGACCATAATTGAGATGAAACACAAATATATCCCTAAATAAATAGTTGTCCCATGTGTATATGCATACATAATAGTTTCCTTTCATCTATCAAATTACAATGATAAACTAAAACTTATGATGAAAAATCTAATAAATCACCCTAACAAGACATATGCAAAGAAAAATCAGTGCAATGAAATTTTTATCCGAAAACCATAACCATACAATAATAAAACTAAATTTTAATACAAATAACATCTTAAATAGGAATATTGTAACCGATGTTGGCTTGTTGATGTGTTTGGCAGCTGATGATCCTCCTCACTCTTGCTTGCTAATCGTTGAGACCTCACTAGTACCTCCCATCCAACGTAGGGCTACTCTTCTTCCCCCTGAGCCCCCTGAGACGCAAAGGGTCCATGCACACAAAACAGACAAAAGCTAGCTCCCATATCGCCTCGCAAGGTTGAGCTACTGATGCAGTCCTCCCCGACCCTTGGGCCGAAGTTCACTCACAGGATCATTCTTCACCTCCTTTGAGCTGGATCAGCTCTTTTGACTCCCACCGGAATCTCAGTCAAAATCAATCCACAGGTCCTTTCGAAACTCCCCTGTGTGAACAACACTAGGCACGAGTCCCTTTTTCCCCAAGCGACCTTAGCGCTATGACCAAGGGCCTAACCCCAAAGTCCTTTATCGTAACTCGCCACTCGTGAGTTCGTGAGTCACGACTCCCGACTCTTCCTTCTCAATCCCAAGTATCCCGAGATCACGAAATGATTATATCCCATTCCCTTTTCAGTGCCCCCTGCGCGTGACCACTGGCTAGGCTTAACACTAGCGCTTCTTGCCTTTCACCACCTTCTGAGTTTAGCCTTCAAACTCCTGGGTCTTGTCTCGTGAATCCCCAAGACACGAGAATTCAACGGATTGTTGACTCCTTCCAAAATGTGACGTATCCGCCTCTCTATTCTTCAGGCCCACAATGTGGTTCTGCCACATGTCTCTCGTGCCTGCCTTCGGCACTTCACGATTTTTCTCACTAAGCGACACTTCCTTCATATCCCTGACACCCAAGTGCCGAGATCTCGAACTTCTCAATACTCCCTGTCGTAGCTCGTGACTTTGCGACTTCTGATGTTGAGACGAGGTCCTCTCAACCTCCGATCCCCTGAAACGTCGAAATGCGATGGGACTCTGATCCAACGGTCCTCCTGCGACCCAGATCCAACGACTGTCCTTCTTCCTCACTCCTCGCATATTTGCAACTTGGAGCACCCAATGCTTGGGCTCTCACCCTGCGAACTTCCGAGTTCGCGAGATCTCTTGATCTCTGCCACCTGTCCTCCTCAGATGGACGGGTCCTGGTCTTCTCACCTCTTCGCCGCTCATGAATTTGAAGGAATTCCCCTTCTTTCCTCTGATGTATGAATCCATGATATGGGCAATCTCGTGACACGTGTCCGCTCCCAAATGAACGGCTCAGATTCCATCTCGATATTTCAAGAATTTCGCTTCCGATTTACCTGACCTCGAGACCTCCGATATCCCAGATGCCGATATCCTGATTTGTTGCTCTCGTAGGGACTTTCACCTCGGCTGTTCACGAAGGCTTAACCCTCATGCAACTTCTTGTCGATCCAACGGCTGTCGGCAATCCTGAACAAGATCTGACAGCTCATGATCTCTTCTTCTATACACTCCTCTGTTGCACTACCTCCTGGACATAAAGACTTCGAAGGTCCATATTTCTTTTCCTCAGCCTAATCTAATGGCTGATGGGCACCTCTTGAGCTTCTGCACTTTCTTCCCAGACTTAGAAGAATTTCTAAAAATCCAAAAGGCCTCAACCTTTGTTCTGTTTCTGCAAATTCCATGACTTGAGTCTGCCCGTGCGTATATGAAAATGTTGTCCCTCTTGAGCTTCATGCACGAATCCTTGAAGGATTTTGACTTCTGCGCTTCTACAGAGTCTTGCCCATGAAAGTGTTGTCCGTCCTAAGCTTTACTCTCTCCCAGACTTCTAAGGAACTCAGTCCTTTTTCCCTTTCTCCCTCAGATGGAGAATTTGACGCCCTCCTGGCTGTCCTCTGCTCAAGAAACCCCCTACTGAGGGCTTCAGGATGCTCAACAACCCTGTGTATATGCTCAATGCCCACTTGGTAGAACCCCTTGCAAAACTCCTCAGAGATTCTGTCTTCTTCTGAACTCAATAGAGTTCCTTCTGTGCACTCTAGTACTTACTCAATGCCTTCCTGGCAGAGTATATTCTTACAGAACATCCAACAGTTCTGTCCTTTGTGTCCTCCTTACACCTGCACAATGCCCACTTGGCAGAGCTCTCAGAATTCTTAGTAATTCTAGCTTCTGTCTGAACTCAAAATAGAGTTCTTCCTCGACATTCTATGCCTGTGCTCAATGCCCTCCTGGCAGAGCTTCACAAAAATCCTCAGAGATTTTGTCTGCAACTATGTCTCTCCTACACAGCCTTACCTCCTGAGATGTTCAACTGCCTCATAGGTCTTCTTTGAGTTGTTGATTCCAGTTCTTGTGCCTGCATCATGTCTTTGTCTGAACCCGCATAATTCATAAGTGCTTTAGTGCACTGGTATTCAGAGACCGCAGTACTCTGTCATGCCCTCTTGACATGAAACCTCAAAGACCTTCACCTGAAATTAGACACACTCCTGCAAATGCATAAGCATAACACACATTCACAGCATATAAATAACACTCACAGACATTCATTTAACACATAGTCATGTAGGAAAAAAAACTATTTGTATTCAAATGGAAAATGCCTGTATTTACAAGGTGTTCCTGATCACGGCCTGTAACAAGGTCTCGACTCCTCTTCTACTCTCTACTCGCAGACTCTCTTCTATCCTCGCTAGCTCATAACTTACAAAATGAGATACTAAATCTCTTTTACCTGAGGGACTCTTCGATCCCTTCCCTCCAATCTACCTACCCTATTCAATTACATCGAATGGGTTGTCTAGTCCGCAATCTGGATCTAGATCTCAGCCTTACAAAACATTAAAGGCCTATCTTCCTACAACCTGCGCAAAGGCACAACTTCACGACTCAACAAACTAAATATTTAATTACATTCATTCGAATAAAAAACGAGGGCTGCGCCTCTCTTCAACAATTGAATGCATGCGCTTGACGTGGCTAGATGACGTGAGATGATGATCCTGCATCATACTCCTCAGCTGCAAAATTCATGACCTCCTGCTCATGATCTTCCCATATCAACTATGGAAATCCTCCTGGATCCCAAACAAATGCCTAGAGTTGTTCATCCGCTCCATCTCTCTGCTACTGCTGCTACTTCTGCGCTGCTGCGACTGCTACTTCTTCCTTTCTACTCAACTGCTCCTCACTGGCAGTCTTTGCTGACCTTATCATCAGTTCTCAGATCTCCTCGATCACTTCGTCCAGCTGCTCCAGTGGCTAGCTCTGCTTATGCAATCTCCTCAACTGCAAAAATTTTCTACAGATGGGTAGATCATCATGATCTCCCATGCCATCCTCTTCATCTTTCATGGCCTCAACTTGCCACCCTGCTGCAAAGTTCATCTCTGTAGTTTTCCTTTGACTGACCTATTGTTTAGTCACCTTCTCTGAAAACTCAATTTATGCTAGTTCTCCTGTTGGTTCTGGATTGTTCAGCCAATGCTCCTACATTTTTAGTTCCATCTCCCATGGAGTGATTAATCTGCCTACCTGCTCTTCGAATTCTTCTGCTGCTAGCTTCAATGTTGCAGCTTCTTTCTTTTCGGCTTCCTGGCTGAAAGCGTTGAGCCATTCCTCGGAATGCTCATTCTCTTCTTTTTCTTGGGCAGCTTCAGATATATGTTCCAATTTCTCTTTGACAGTGTCAGCTAGCTGTCCTTCTATTGTTGTCTCACCTACAACACAGATTTTTGCCTCCTCTCGGGAAAATGGTAGGAATATCTGTATTTCCCCAATCATTAAAAGGTCCCTCATATCCTCCTCTTCTGTCAGCTGCACCTGCTGATCCAAATCCATCTCTGAATTTATGAGACCCTCAGACAGTCTCATCTGCTCATCCCTGCCCACCTGGAAATATGAGATTTCTCTGCTACCCTCCTGGCAGTCTATGGAATCAATTGATCCCATCTGTGTTCCCTTTCCCACCTGGAAATCTAGAAACCTTCCACTGCCCTCCTGACAGTCTGGGAGATCCCACAGTGATCTTAATCTGTTTCCCACCTAGAAATTTGAAAATTCCCGACTGTCCTCATGACAGTCTGTGAGATCCCGCAGTGATCTCAGCTCTTTGCCCACCTGGAAATTTTGAATTTATTCTCTGCCCTCCTGACAGTTCTTGAGATCTTCAACTGATGATCCCATTTCACTGAGATCTCTCCCAGTCTCTGGTTCACATATCTGAACCATTTCTTCTTCTGGTCCGTTGAGGTTTTCCGCATACCTCAACCATCCTCTTAACAGCCTATGTTGTCTTCTAGCCATCAACTCCTTGACTAGCCATTTTTCTTTTGTCCTCATCATGGGCCATTCATATACCCATCTCGGCTTGGCTTTCTGTTGCATCCACAATGCAAGCTTTTCTATGTCTGCCCTTATATCAGCGAGCTCTTTATCTATTTCTACAAGCTTTTCTGCTTTGCTCTTCCTCCCAGCATACCTATGGCCTTCAGTAGCCATGTTGTTGTCTCTGTTTGCTCTCCTGGAAAACCTGTTGCTATCACTCTGTACCCCGAGTGTTTCCAGCTTCATCCTACAGTCCTCCTGACTGTCTCCTTGATTGTTGCCTATGTGCAAACAATCCTTACAGAGTTTCCAGTACTCTGTCTTCTTCCTACTTCTTCTGTCTCCACAATGTACAAACAGAATCGACGCTCTGATACTTAAAATTAACGCAGTGTACCAGAGTGCTCTTTTATCTCCTCTGCCTCCCTTTCCTGAAATATACAGACAAGAATCAGGCTCTGATACCACTTCATGCAGTCCTCCCCGACCCTCGGGCCGAAGTCTGCTCACAGGATCATTCTTCGCCTCCTTTGAGCCGGATCAACTCTTTCGATTCCCACTGGAATCTCAGTCAAAATCGATCCACAGGTCCTTTCGGAACTCCCTTGTGTGAACAGCACTAGGCACGAGTCCCTTTTTCCCCAAGTGACCTTAGTGCTATGACCAAGGGCCTAACCCCAAAGTCCTTTATCATAACTCACCACTCGTGAGTTCGTGAGTCGTGACTCCCGACTTTTCCTTCTCAATCCCACGATACCCGAGATCACAAAATGATTGTAGGCCCCTTCCTTGTCAATCCCCCCTGCGTGTGACGGATGGCTAGGCTTAACACTAGCGCTTCTCGCCTTTCACCACCTTGTGAGTTTTGTCGTCAAACTCCCGGCTCTTGTCTCGCGAATCCCCGAGACACGAGAAGTCAATGGAGTGTTGACTCCTTCCAAAATGTGACGTGTCCGCCTATCTATTCTTCAGGCCCACAACATGGTTCTGCCATGTGTCTCTTGTGCCTGTCTTCGGCACTTCACGATTTTTCTCACCAAGCGACACTTCCTTCGTATCCTCGACACCCGAGTGTTGAGATACCAAACTTCTCAATACTCCCTGTCACAACTCGCAACTTCGCAACTTCTGATGTCGAGACGAGGTCCTCTCAACCTCTGATCCCTGAAACACCGAAATACGATGGGACTCTGATCCAATGGTCCTCCTGTGACCCAGATCCAATGATTATCCTTCTTCCTCGCTCCTCGCGTCTTCGCGACTTGGAGCACCCAATGCTTGGGCTCTCACCCTGCGAACTTCTGAGTTCGTGAGATCTCTCGATCTCTACCACCTATCCTCCTCAAATGGATGGCTCCTAGTCTTCTCGCCACTTCGTCGCTCGCGAAGTTGAAGGACTTCCCCTTCTATCCTCCGATGTCTGAATCCCTGATATGGGAAATCTCATGACACGTGTCCACTCCCAAATGAACGGCTCAGATTCCCTCTCGATATTTCAGGACTTTCACTTCCGATTTACCTGACCTTGAGACCTCGAGACCTCCGATATCCCATATGCCGATATCCCGATTTGCTGCTCTCATCAGGACTTTCACCTCGGCTATTCACGAAGGCTTAACCCTCATGCAACTTCTTGCTGATCCAATGGCTGTCGACGATCCTGAACAAGATCTGACAACTCACGATGTCTTCTTCTATACACTCCTCTGTTGCACTGCCTCCTGGACGTAAAGACTTTGATGATCCAAATTTCTTTTCCTCAGCCTGATCTAATGGTTGTTGTGCACCTCCCGAGCTTCTACACTTTCTTCTCTTTGTTCTTTTTATGTGAACTCCACGACTTGAGTCCTCCCGCGCGTATATGAAAATGTTGTCCCTCTTGAGCTTCATGCACGAATCCTTGAAGGATTTTGACTTTTGCGCTTCTACAGAGTCTTGCCCATGAAAGTGTTTTCCGTCCTAAGCTTTACTCTCGCCCAAACTTCTAAGGAACTTGGTCCTTTTCCCTTTCTAACTCAGATGGAGAACCTGACGCCCTCCTGGTTGTCCTCTGCTCAAGCAACCCCCTGTTGAGCACTTCAGGATGTTCAACAACCCTATGTATATGCTCAATGCCCACTTGGCAGAACCCCTTGCAAAAATCCTCAGATATTCTGTCTTCTTCTGAACTCAATAGAGTTCCTTCTGTGCACTCTAGTACTTACTCAATGCCCTCCTGGCAGAGTATCTTCTTACATAAAATCCAACAGTTTTGTCCTCTATGTCCTCCTTACACCTGCTCAATGCCCACTTGGCAGAGCTCTCATAATTCTTAGTAATTCTGGCTTCTGTCTGAACTCACAACAGAGTTCTTCCTCAGCACTTTGTGCCTATGCTCAATGCCCTCCTAGCAGAGCTTCACAGAACTCCTCAGAGCTTTTGTCTGCAACTGTGTCTCTCCTACACAGTCTTACCTCCTGAGGTGTTCAACAGCCTCATAGGTCTTCTCTGAGTTGTTGATTCTAGTTCTTGTGACCGTAGCACGTCTTTGTCTGAACCCGCATAATTCAGAAGTGCTTCAGTGCACTGGTATTCACATACCACAGTACTCTATCATGCCCTCTTGACATGAAACCTCAAAGACCTTCACCTGAAATCAGACACACTCCTGCAAATGCATAAGCATAACACACATTAACAACATATAAAGAATACTCACAGACATTCATTTAACACATAGTTATGCAGGAAAAACTTCTATTTGTATTAAAATGGAAAACGCCTGTATTTACAAGGTGTTCCTGAGCATGGCCTGTAACAAGGTCTCGGCTCCTTCTCTTCTGCTCTCTACTCGTAGACTCTCTTCTATCCTTGCTAGCTCACAACTTACAAAATGAGATACTAAATCTCTTTTACCTGAGGGACTCTTCGAGCCCTTCCCTCCTATCTACCTACCCTATTCAATTACATCGAATGGGTTGTCTAGTCTGCAATCTGGATCTAGATATCAGCCTTACAAAACATTAAAGGCCTATCTACCTACAACCTGTGAAAAGGCATAGCTTCACGACTCAACAGCCTAAACATTTAATTACATTGATTCAAATAAAAAATGAGGGTTGCGCCTCTCTTTAGCAATTGAATGCACGCGCTTGACATGGCTGGCTGGTTGGCTGGCTGACGTGAGATGATGCTCCTACATAATACTCCTCAGCTGCAAAATTCATGAGCTCCTACTCATGAGCTTCCCATCTCAGCTATGGAAATCCTCCTGGATCCCAAACAAATGCCTAGAGTTGTTCATCCGCTCCATCTCTCTGCTGATGCGGTTGCTTCTGCGCTGCTGCGGCTACTGCTTCTTCCTTTCTACTTAGCTGCTCCTTGCTAGTAGTCCTTGCTGACCTTATCATCAGTTCTCGGATCTCCTCGATCACTTCGTCCAACTACTCTAGTGGTTGGCTCTGCTTATGCAGTCTCCTCAGCTGCAAAAATTTTCTGCAGATGGGTAGATCATCATGATCTCCCATGCCATCCTCTTCATCTTTCATGGCCTCAACCTGCCACCCTGCTGCAAAGTTCATCTCTGCAATATTCCTTTGACTGACTTGTTTTTCAGTCACCTTCTCTGACAACTCAATTTATGCTAGTTCTCCTGTTGGTTTTGGATTGTTCAGCCAATCCTCCAACATTTTCAGTTCCATCTCCCATGGAGTGATTAATCTGCCTACGTGATCTTCGGCTTCTTTTGCTGCCAACTTCTTTCTTTTCATCTTCCTGGCTGAAAGCATTGAGCCATTCCTCAGAATTCTCATTCTCTTCTTTTTCTCGGGCAGCTTTAGATCTCTGCTCCAATTCCTCTTTGACAGTCTCAGCTAGCTGTCCTTCTATTGTTGTCGCACCTGCAACATAGATTTTTGCCTCCTCTCGGGAAAATGGTAGAAATATCTGTATTCCCCCAATCATTAGAAGGTCCCTCAAATCCTCCTCTTCTATCAGCTGCACCTATTGATCCAAATCCATCTCTGAATTTATGAGACCCTCAGACAGTCTCATCTGCTCATCCTTGCCCACCTGGCAATATGGGATTTCTCTGCTACCCTCCTAGCAGTCTATGGAATCAACTGATCCCATCTGTGTTCCCTTGCCCACCTGGAAATCTAGAAACCTTTCGTTGCCCTCCTGGCATTCTGTGAGATCCCGCAGTGATCTCAATCTGTTGCCCACCTAGAAATTTGAAAATTCCCAGCTGTCCTCATGACAGTCTGTGAGATCCCGCAGTGATCTCATCTCTTTGCTCACCTATAAATTTTGAATTTCTTCTCTGCCCTCCTGTAAGTTCTTGAGATCTTCAGCTAATCCCATTTCACTAAGATCTCTCCCAATCTCTAGTTCACATATCTGAACCATTTCTTCTTCTGGTCCATTGAGGTTTTTCGCATACCTCAACCATCCTCTTAACAACCTACGCTGTCTTCTAGCCATCAAATCCTTGACTAGCCATTTTGATTTTGTCTTCATCATGGGCCATTCATATACCCATCTCAGCTTGGCTTTCTGTTGCATCCGCAATGCAATCTTTTCTATGTCCGCCCTTATATCAGCGAGCTCTTTATCTATTTCTGCAATCTTTTCTTCTTTTCTCTTCCTCCCAGCATGCCTATGGCCTTCAATAGCCATGTTGTTGTCTCTGTCTGCTCTCCTGGAAAACCTGCTACTGTCACTCTGTACCCCGAGTGTTTTTAGCTTCATCCTACAGTCCTCCTTATTGTCTCCTTGATTGTTGCCTATGTGCAAACAATCCTTACAGAATTTCCAGTACTCTGTCTTCTTCCTTCTTCTTCTGTCTCCACAATGTATAGATAGAATCTGCGCTCTGATACTTAAATTTAACACAGTGTATCAGAGTTCTCTTTTATCTCTTTTGCCTCCCTTGCCTGAAATATACAGACAAGAATCAGGCTCTGATACCACTTGATGCAGTCCTCCCCAACCCTCGGGTTGAAGTCCGCTCACAGGATCGTTCTTCGCCTCCTTTGAGTCAGATCAACTCTTTCGATTCCCACTGGAACCTCAGTCAAAATCGATCCACAGGTCCTTTCGAAACTCCCCTGAGTGAACAACACTAGGCACGAGTCCCTTTTTCCCCAAGCGACCTTAGCGCTATGACCAAGGGCCTAACCCCAAAGTCCTTTATCGTAACTCGCCACTCGCGAGTTCGTGAGTCGCAACTCCCGACTCTTCCTTCTCAATCCCACGATACCCGAGATCACGAAATGATTATAGCCCCTTTCCTTGTTAGTGCCCCCTACGCGTGACCGCTAGCTAGACTTAACACCAGTGCTTCTCGCCTTTCACCACATTGTGAGTTTCGCCATCAAACTTTCGGCTCTTGTCTGGCAAATCCTTGAGACACAAGAAGTCAACGGAGTGTTGACTCCTTCCAAAATGTGATGTGTCTTCCTGTCTATTGTTTGGGCCCACAACATGGTTCTGCCACGTTTCTCTCGTGCCTGTCTTCGGCACTTCATGATTTTTCTCACCAAGCGACACTTCCTTCGTATCCCCGACACCCGAGTGCCGAGATCCTGAACTTCTCAATACTCCCTATCGCAACTCGTGACTTCGCGACTTGTAATGTTGAGACGAGGTCCTCTCAACCTTCGATCCCCTAAAACGCCAAAATGCGATGGGACTCTGATCCAACGGTCCTCCTGCGACCTAGATCCAATGTCTATCCTTCTTCCTCGCTCCTCGCATCTTCATGACTTGGAGCACCCAATGCTTGGTCTCTCACCTTGTGAACTTCCGAGTTCGTGAGATCTCTCGATCTCTACCACCTGTCCTCCTTAGATGGACAACTCCTGGTCTTCTCGCCACTTCGCCACTCGTGAAGTTGAAGGACTTCCCCTTTTGTCCTCCGATGTCTAAATCCCCGATATGGGTGATCTCGTGACACGTGTTCACTCCCAAATGAACAACTCAGATTCCCTCTCGATATTTCGAGACTTTCTCTTTTGATTTACCCGACCTCTCAACCTCAAGACCTCCGATATCCCGTATGTCAATGTCCTGATTTGCTGCTCTCATCGGAACTTTCACCTCGGTTGTTCATGAAGGCTTAACCCTCATGCAACTTCTTGTCGATCCAACGACTGTTGGCGATCCTGAACAAGATCTGACAACTCATGATCTCTTCTTCTATACGCTCCTCTGTTGCACTGCCTCCTGAATGTAAAGACTTCGACGATCCAGATTTATTTTCCTCAGCCTGATCTAATGGTTGTTGTACACCTCCCAAGCTTCTGCACTTTCTTCCCAGACTTGGAAGAATTTCTAAAAATCAAAAAGGCCTCAACCTTTGTTCTGTTTCTGCGAACTCCACAACTTGAGTCCTCCCACACATATATGAAAACGTTGTCCCTCTTGAGCTTCACGCATGAATCCTTGAAGGATTTTGACTTCTGCACTTCTAAAGAGTCCTACCCACGAAAGTGTTGTTCGTCCTAAGCTTTACTCTCACCTAGACTTCTAAGGAACTCGATCCTTTTTCCCTTTCTCCCTTAGATGGAGAATTTGACACCCTCCTGGTTGTCCTCTGCTCAAGCAACCCCTTGCTGAGCACTTTAGGATGTTCAACAACCCTGTGTATATTCTCAATGCCCACTTGGTAGAACCCCTTGCAGAACTCCTCAGATATTCCGTCTTCTTCTGAACTCAATAGAGTTCCTTCTATGCACTCTGGTACTTACTCAATGCCCTCCTGGCAGAGTATCTTCTTACATAACATCCAAGAGTTCTGTCCTCTATGTCCTCCTTACACCTTCTCAATGCCCACTTGGCAGATCTCTCATAATTCTTAGTAATTCTAGCTTCTATCTGAACTCACAACAGAGTTCTTCCTCAGCACTCTGTGCCTGTGCTCAATGCCCTCCTGGCAGAGCTTCACAGAACTCTTCAGAGATTCTATTTGTAACTGTGTCTCTCCTACATAGCCTTACCTCCTGAGGTGTTCAACTTCCTCATAAGTCTTCTCCGAGTTGTTGATTCCAGTTCTTGTGCCCGCAACACGTCTTTGTCTGAACCCGCAGAATTCAGAAGTGCTTCAGTGCACTGGTATTCAGAGACCACAATACTCTGTCATGCCCTCTTGACATGAAACCTCAAATACCTTCACATGAAATCAGACACACTCCTGCAAATGCATAAGCATAACACACATTCACAGCATATACAGAACACTCACAGACATTCATTTAACACATAGTCATGCAGGAAAAACTACTATTTGTATTAAAATGGAAAATGTCTGTATTTACAAGGTGTTCCTGAGCATGTCCTGTAAGAAGGTCTCGGCTCCTTCGCTTCTACTCTCTACTCGCAGACTCTCTTCTATCCTTGCTAGCTCACAACTTACAAAATGAGATACTAAATCTCTTTTACCTGAGGGACTCTTCGAGCCCTTCCCTCTAATCTACCTACCCTATTCAATTACATTGAATGGGATGTCTAGTCTGCAATATGGATCTAGATCTCAGCCTTACAAAACATTAAAGGCCTATCTACCTACAACCTGCGCAAAGGCACGGCTTCACGGTTCAACAGCCTAAACATTTAATTACATTCATTCGAATAAAAAACGAGGGTTGCGCCTCTCTTCAGAAATTGAATGCATGCGCTTGACATGGATGGATGGTTGGCTGACTGACGTGAGATGATGCTCCTGCATCAACTACCACTCTCTATTTGAGTTGGGTATCCCAACTCCCACAAGAAAAATCAGTCAATAAAATTCCGACAACATAACCTTACGCATACCAGTCATGATCCATTCCCCTTCTCTTCCATTTATTTTATAGAGTTCTCTTAGTGTCCCTTTTTCTAAAATGCACGTTAAATTATTTTTATTAAATTTTTATTTGGAAATATTTTCCCCCGTCCACTTGTCACCCAATCCCTTAGTTGCACCATAAATTCATTTAATTAATTAAATTAAATTGCCAATTTCCCTCACCCACCTAAAAGTGTTCCTAAAAATGATCCTTGATGTCCCTTTATTACCTCAATTTCCTTTAATGACTAAGGTATTTCTTAAAGCTTAGTTGAGTTCTAATTAGGAAAATTTTCTAGACTAGATTCCATTCTATGTTCCACATTCATTTTTCATTTAATTTCCACCTTTTTGTCTAAGTTCCAAATTAGCATGTCTTTGCACATATTAGTAATTAATTTTTAGATAATTTATTTCTCCTTTAAATTCTAAATTTGATTTTTCTTCATCCCCCCCTTTATTAATTGCTTAATTATATTTTTCCCCTTGTATTCTAACTTATAACTAGGCTTTAATTTCAACTAGGCTTAGCAATTTTTAAGGGAAAAATTTATAATTAACAAATTTTAATCAAACATAATTATTTTAAGGTTCACCATGTCAAGGTAAGATATTGATTTCTAGGCACCTAGGTTCATTGACTCACCTGTGTTTAAAAGTCACGATGTTCCCTTTAGGATGCACTACATGCTCCAAGAGTGCCACTCTCCTTTATTCATGTTCCATTTATGCGGTGTGCCCTTCAAGATGCACTACGTGATCCAAGGATGCCACTCACCTTTTGATTGATTTTGGTAGACGTCCAACCCTTGGATTCGATACTCCCTCAGGAGACCTTGTGGGAGACTAAGGGACTCTAAGGAATACAAACCATTCCTTATTGCATGCCCCTTAGAATCTTCGTGAGCGTCTGTCTCATTCTTCCCTCAAAAAATTGTGGATCTCTTGAACTAGGTAATAGCTAACCTATAGTTCGAGTGACAATGAGAGTGATAGTAGGATATGGCAGGGCTGCTCTCCCACCTCTCCCTCAATATCTCTGGTTATCGTGCATGACCCCTTTACTCCAAATGTGAGTCTGATTAGTAAGCAATTGCCATCCTGCATCTATCAACGAAAAATGCCAGCAATCCATAAAGAACATCATAATATACCCAGTCATATGTCACATATGCAATAACAAAAATACGCAAACCATATACAGTGCACTCCCCGACTCAATCTAGAGTCCAAGGAGGTCCATCAATTCCATCAACATCCCCATTCTGTCAAGTGTCCTACACAATAGGGATAAATCCATCAATAACACATGTCGATACATATATAATCAAATAACATATCATCATATCCAACATCATCATCATAATTCATAAGCAAAACAGACAACCATATAATGAACTAGATCACTTACATAGATCACTTACATGCAAGTATCCTCAAGAAATAAGTCAAATCATGGGTGCACAAGAGCGCGATGTTAAATTTATACTAATTCTATCTTCTAAGGAAATTTCTAGAGGAATATCTCTCTAGAAGGGGAAGCTTCTAATAGGTCTTCTTACATTGACTTATTCTCCTTTATTTAATAGGGATTATTAGCTAATTTCATCCTTTATTACAAATAAAACATTTAATAATAACTAATGACAAACAAAGACGGGTTACGATCGGATCCTAACATGATCCATTTGTATTCTGTCTAATCTACTTAATTAATAGAAGGGTATTAAAACCCTATGATTTGTTTTCACTAATTTATGTTTTTTCCTCTATCTCTGACTTTATCAAAAACCACTCTCGTACTACTTTACATCAAAGACTTGTAAATTTTTTAGTTTCATAATTATAGAGAACAAATAAGAATCGAACTTCATGCAATAAAATAGCCAACAACACTGCAAATCTTACTCTATACACACAAAGTGAGCACTACTATAGAGGAATTCACCAACATAAAATAAGAGGAAGGCTCGAGTCACATAAAATATGAAAATAGATGGTTAATACTACACATTCAATTGCATGGTCGGAAATATCTCCAAGATAACCCACCAAGTGGTATCAAAGTGCCATTTTCCTAAAAAGACTATTATTGAATGTCAGAGGCATTTATCTATAAAAAGTAGTATTGAATGTTATTTTATTCTGGTAGAGCTATTTCATCATATCTTACTATTTTTTTATATGAATACAAATGGAATTTTGAAAAAAAAAAACAAATTAAATATGTATGCCCAACTAGTTTGAGATGTTTGCACATTGAGAAGATGACTAGCATACAACACCAATCTATACTGAAATCATGTATCCAAGATATCATAAATTAGAGGAAAACATAAATGCAAAATTATGTATTTCCTTAAACCATCACTAGCCATTGCAACAATGTGATAAGAAATATATTGAGTATTTTATTCCGATGTGGATCCGAAAACATATTTGCAAATCACAATAGCATATTCAATTTTAATAATGAGCATGCATTGTGTAATGGACGAAAAGGGTAAAATAGTTGAAAAATTTTGAAGAAAGAAAGAAGCAACAAAAGGAGAAGGAACAAGGTTAAATTGACAGGTTTATTTTACTTAACTTTTATTTCAAGAATATTGACAGGTTTACAGTGGTTCAAATACAAGTTGGCTTTTTATTTCAAGAATATCAACTGTGAGCACAGATAAAAAATTTCCTTAATCTCTTTTTTTTCAAACACAATTTGGCCTAGACCAGTGGAAGTTGGAGACTTGGATAAGTGTTGGGATATTACTTCAGCTAGAGAATTTTTCATTTCCAATATTAAATTTACTAAAATTGATATTAACAAAACTGAAATTAACCAGATCAAAATTTGACTAAAAATACCATTCACCAAACTGAAATTTCACCAAAAATAATATGGATCAAACTATAAATGTATTGGCACATAAAGGTTAGACATTATGTTAGTATAACCAACAAGAGTAAAACTCACTTACTAGTGTCCAATAATAGCCATTGTCAGTTACCAGTCTATTTTAATATCACAATCCATAATCAAATAGTTATTGGCACATTAAGATTATACATGATGTTAGTATAACCAACAAGAGTAAACCTCACTTACTAGTGTCCAATAATAGCCATTGTCACTTACTCGACCGTTTTAATATCACAATCCACAATAAAATAATTATTGGTGTATATAATTATTGCAATTTGATAATGTAGCATTTTGGAAATAATGGTTAGAAATAAATGATAAATTCACATATGAAAATATTGGTTAGAAATAAAAGATAAATTCACATATCTATTCAGGTAGCTTTCCTTCATCATGAGCTCTCTTCAGATTCACCCATTTTTTCAGTAAACCATTTTTTTGTGTACCTTCCTGATCCTTGAGAAAGAGCATGAAGGTACATTCTTTTATCAAGGATCAAGAAGTTACCTAATTTTATCTTTAATTTATTTGGATAATAAATGGTTGTAACTAGAAAAATAAATCAATACAATAACTAAATCATAAAACTTTTATTTACAACATTTTACATACTCATAATAACAACATGAGGATGTGTAAAATTTTGTATTAAGAATTTTTTTATTGATTTATGTACACATGATTCCTTTCTATCACTGTAGTCTAAACATTCTACCTTTTTACTATTTTCTCGGTATATTTTCAGTTTAATTTCCCTGAAATCTAGTGAGAAATTGTTGGATCTTCAAATTTCAGCATCTAGGTCTATAGATTCCCTCCCACCTTCACTCCCCTCAAACTCATATTTAAAAAAATTATTAAAATAATATATACATAGATTAAAAGGAAAAGTACATTGAATAATTCTCAGTGGGGTCAGAAATAGAGGTTCAAACCTAATAAGGTGGAAGGATTTCAATTTCCAAGAATCAATCTTGGAAAATCTTGGTTGGTGCAGCTGGCTACTTGAGCTAAAAGAAAAATTAATGATATGGTTAAGGCATTACCATTGGACATGAATGGACCGAGCACTAGGGAAGTAACCATCAAATAGGTTTTAGACTTGCATCTAAAGAAACATTACATGAAAGAGTGTCGAATATTTGCAACACATAGGGAAGAAACACCTAAAGACAAGGTGCCAAATATTGAAGATTAAGAAGTCCTAAAAGAGTTTGAAGATGTATTTAAATAAATAATAGGATTGCCACCCAAGAGAGATATTTATTTCTCCATCAATATGATGCCTTGAGAAGCTCCATTGTCCAAGACCACTTACAGGATGAGTACACCAAAAGTGAAGGAGTTGCAAATGCAGTTGAAAGAGATTCTAAAGAAGGGTTATATACTCCCTATTCTTCCACCTTGGGGTGCCCCAATATTGTTTGTGAAGAAAAAGGATGGAACATTGAGACTTTGCATTGACTTCAAGAATTTGAACAAGGTAACTATGAAGAACAAGTCTCCTTTGCCAAGGATAGATGACCTCTTTGATCACTTAGAAGATGCAAAAATATTCTCCAAGATTGATCTCAGGTCAACCTATAATTAGGTAAGAATTAAAGAAGAATACATCAGTGATACTACCTTCATAACACGTTATGGCCATTATGAGTTCACAGTGGTGCCATTGGGGTTATCAAATGCATTAGTTGTCTTCATGCGTTTATTGAATGGTATTTTCATGGATTACGTAGATAAGTTTGGCATTGTCTTCTTGGATGACATTCTTATATATTCTATGTCAAAGAAAGAGCATGAGAAAAAACTGAGGATGGTATTAAAGGTATTGAGGGATCATCATTTGTATGCCAAATTGAGAAAGTTCTCATTCTACTAGAAGAAAAATCATTATTTGGGCCATATCATTTCATAGGAAGGGATAACAGTAAATCCATAAAATATAAAGACCATTGAAGGATGACCAACACCAAGGAATGTCTTGAAGGTGAGATAATCCATTGGTCTTGTAGGTTAATATATGAGATTCATCGAAGGATTCTAAAATATTGCACACCCAATCACTTCCTTGCAGAAGAAGGGTGTGAAGTTTCAATGGACATCTGATTGTGAAATAAATTTCCAACACTTGAAGAATTTATTGACAATTTCTTTGATATTAAGAATTGTTAATACAAGTGAATACTTCATTGTATGCATTGATGCATGTAATGAGGGACTTGTGGGATTTCTTAGTCAGAATGGACATGTGGTATGTTATGAATTAAGGAAATTAAAGAAACATGAAAAACAATATGCTACTCATGATTTGGAATTGGAAGCCATAGTGCACTACTTGAAGTTGTGGAGGAACTACCTCATGGGAAAAATATTTTAGTTGAGGACAGACCAGAGTAGTTTGAAATATTTATTTGAAAAACCAACTCTAAATTCCAGGCAAAGCAGGTGGTTGGAATTCATTAGCGAGTATAAATTTGATATAAATCATATCAAGGGTAAAGAGAAAAAAGTAGTGGATGCACTCAAGAGAAGAGTGCATGAGATGTATGTTACAACCATTAGCATGTATAGATTAGAGTTGAAAGAGAAAATTTTAGGGGTTGCGAAATCAGACCTATAGTATATAGAAATAAAGACAAAATTACAACAAGGTAATTTACAACAGAAAATTGAAGACTATAATTTCAAAAATGATGGAATTCTCATGTACAAGGGAAAAATTTATGTGCCAAATTCTCAGGAATTGAAAAATATGATATTGGGAGAAATGCATAATGTACCTTATGTTGGGCACATAGGTTACCAGAAAAATATTGTAGTTGTCGAGAGCCAACATTATTGGTCATTCATGAAGAAATGAGTTGTTGATTTTATTTCTAGGTGTATGGAATTCCAAAAGGTCAAGGCTAAGCATAGACACCCAATTGGTTTTCTACAACCATTTCCCATTCCTGAGTGGAAATGGGAAGTGGTAAAAATGGATTTCATCACCAAACTTATCAAAAAAAAAAAGTAGCATGATTCTATCATGGTAGTGGTGGATAAGCTTACTAAACTTGTCCATTTTATTCTAGAAAAGCTCACACACAAGGTATCCAACATTGATAATATTTATATGAGATAAATTAGTCCCTGCATGGTATACCGAGGACAATTGTGTCTAAAAGAGATCCAAAATTTATATCAAATTTTTGGAAAGGATTTCAGACCAATCTAAACTTTAGCACATTCTATCATCATGAGTTAGATGGGAAAATAGAGAGGGTGAATCAAGTGATTGAAGATATGTTGAGTATGTATGTGATGGATAAACCATCCAAATAGGAGGATTATTTTCATTTGGTAGAGTTTTATTATAACAATGGGTACCAAGCATCTCTAAAGATGAGACCATTCAAGGAACTTTATGGAAGAAAGTGCAATACACTAGTGAGTTGGGATTGTTATCGCACGGTTTGTAGGAAGGGTTTAGGTAGCATGAGTCAAGGCTTAAAACCAGCGTAACAGGAGCTTCCCCACCCACTGTCACCTTGATGGGGGGCTCTTTCTATTTAGGATGGCTGGTCCAAGGGAGACGTCCCTAGGTAATCTGATTAATGAAAGGGCTAAAGGGGTAATGGCTCAGGATAAGAGTGTCCTTTCACAGATTACTGCCAATGATGAGATAGTCAAAAGAGATCTTCCACTGGATGGCACCTGTTTGCGAGACAAGACAAATAAACTAGAATATGTGTTGCAGTGGGTTAGTACTTCAAACCATTAATGACTATCTTCAAATATACATATGAGCAATGATCAAATGCTATTATTGACGAAGTCAATGATTGCTAAACAAAGACAGATGACTAATATCACTTCTTCAATAAATGCATAGATAATGGCATTCAATGTATGAAATCA